>JADRCD010210315.1:2007-26750 GCA_019843815.1 Montemys delectorum
CATCCCTGCAGGAGGACCTAGCTGAGGACTGTCTGTGACGCCAGCATTCCTGCAGGAGGACCTAGCTGAGGACCGCTGACCGCCTGAGAGAGCAAGGATTGCAGATGCAAACAATGCCAGCCAATTAGGAACTGCTATTTAGAAGAGATGCTTTCTTGGAACCAATGGGGCATGGGTGGAGGGTACGAAAGGAGCTTACAGCAGTGCTCAGATGAGCTGGCTGCAGCATTCTCACGTACTCCTGGAGTCTGTGGTGTTGACTCTGCGCCAACTTGCCTTCAACCCCCATGAGCAGGTAGGGTTAGGCAGAGAGCTGCCCGGGGGACAGGCAACAGAACATGACAGAGATAGACACCTGTCTCATCCACCTCTGACCTCTAAATGATCTACAAAAACATTAAAAGCTAAGATCATATTTCATGTTGAGAAATTGTAAGCTTCCATATTTAAGTAAGAAACAACCAAGAATGGTCCTTCAACCATTTTCTCTCAACAGTGAGGGAAATCAGACAAGAAAAGGAAATAAAGGTTAGTGACTAAGAAGTTAATGTCTTTGTTCAAAGATAGTATGTCATCTACATAGAAATTCTAAAGAATAAAAAAAAACCACCCTTGGAACTAATATTAACAGCAAGGTTATATAGAAAGCCATTTTCCTATGTCAATAAGGAATAGGGAAAAAGAAGATTGTAAAAAATATAATATCTATGTTAGTAATCAAAAGAGAGAAGATTTGATTATGTTAGTAGTCAAAAGAAGAGGGGAGGAGGGGAAAGAAAAGAGAAGAAAGAGAGAAACAAAGCAGAGCTAGGGAGATGCTCAGCAACGAGGAACACTGGCTGTTCCTTCAGAGGACCCTGTTTTAATTCCCAGCACCCACATGGCAGCACACAACTGTGCAGTACACAACTGCCAGTTCCAGGAGATTAGACTCTGGTTTCTGACTGATGTAGGCATTAGACATGCAACCATGTGGTACATAGATATACATATGGGCAACACACTCACACACATAAAATAAACAAAGCTAAGCCCCCCCCAAGCCAAAGCAAACAAAAAAGACCCCCCCCCCAAAGTTACAAAGGCAAGCAAGTACTTATGGACTCAGATAAAGTAATTCTAAAGTTTGTGAAGTAAAAGGAGAGCTGAGACAATATAAGAGGAAAAGAATGAAGATGGAGGGCTGAAGCGCCAAACTTAATAGGCATCTAAAACAATCAAGACTGTGGTATTTTCAAAGGAATGAACAAATAGATCAATAGGATAGAACAGAGATTTCAGAAGCACATAAATACAATTAACTGACCTTTCTCAAAGAAGCAAAGGAACACAATGAAGAAAAGACAGTCTTTTCAATAATGGTGCTGGGAAAAATCTGAGTATCTTCATGTAAAATAAATTAAACACAGACTTTGTATTACTTATAAAAACTTAACTCAAACAGTGTAGCCAGGCACAGTGGCACATATCTTTAATCCCAGAGCTTCAGTGCCTTAAACAGAAAGATTATGAGTTCAAGACTAATAAGGTCTTAACTGCAAGATCCTGTTTTCAAAAAAACACAAAGCAAAATAACAACCAACAACAACAACAACAAAAAACCCACTTCTAAAGCAGGCATGGTGCAATCAAGAACTATACTCTAAGTACTGAGAGGAGCAGGAAGTAGCAACAACAGTTCAGGATTATTCTTAGACACACGGAGTTCCAGACCAACCTGGGTCTTGTCTTAAAAAACAAGAACAACCCCCACCCAAAATGAATTATAGAACCAAACATAAAATAAAACCATATAGCTCCTAGAAGATAACAGAACTGACAAAGCTAGATGATCTGCATATGGTAGAATTAATCCATGAAAAAGAAATGATAAATTAGACTTGGTTAAAATCTTCTGTTCTGCCGGGTGGTGGTGGCGCACGCCTTTAATCCCAGTACTTGGGAGGCAGAGGTGGGCGGATTTCTGAGTTCGAGGCCAGCCTGGTCTACAGAGTGAGTTCCAGGACAGCCAGGGCTACACAGAGAAACCCTGTCTCGGAAAACCAAAAAAATAAAATAAAATAAAATAAAATAAACCAAAAAAACTTCTGTTCTGAAAAGACGACGTCAAAGGGATGAAAAGATATGACAGAGACAGAAAGAAAACATTTCAAAAGATTTTACAAAGATCTTGTACTCAACACATATATAAAAACTCTTACAAGTCAAAATAAAAAACAGTATCATTGAAAATGAAGAAACAGAGCTGGTGCTTCCTCTCCTGACTTGCATTCAAGGTGCTGAAAGGGACTAGGCACACTACTGAAGGACCAAAGTAAACATTAGTATCATGCCTGCAAGATAGACTGGTGCAGTAGTGGCACAAATGTCATGGAAGTGACCAACTACTTTCTAATTGGGTTTTAGACCCACTCCAAGATGGAATCCATACCCAATACTGCTAAAGTGCCTGAGAACCTGAGACTAGATAGATCATGAACCTAAAGGAATTTTTATCTTGAGTCTAATACTATTATTCTGCTAAAGGATTATAGCAATAAAATGACTCCTGATAACATAGTTATACCCATAGAGCAGAAATCACTCAATTCTCATTTGAAAAGACTCTTCCTGAAATAGATGAAATTAATACTGACATCCACAACTGGACAGTGTGCAGTGAGGGACTATGGAGCAGGCTATCCTAAATAGGATGTCTTTACCAAACCACTCCCCTCAAGGTTCAGGTCTATGTAAAGAGCAAACAGAAAAAGTACAAGGGTCAGAGGTGGGGGGTGGGGGTGGCTCTAAGGAAAAAGCATTTTCCAGACACAGACTGATATACATACGAACTCAAAGAGACCAAGAAAGCATGCACAGGACCTACACAAGTTCAAACCAGAAAATCCCACCACTAAGAAAGGGACATGGACACAAAGTGCCACATCTAACCAAGAAGCTATTTGCAACTGATACCTTATAGGAAAAGAAAAACCATATTTTTTCAAATCGAGTCTCACTGAGTCTTATCAACCACCCCATGCCCAGGAATAGTTGGCCAACAAAAAACACATTTCAGAGATTTCTGTGCACTTTTTGTTTTCTTTGTTTTGTCTGTTTGTTTGGTTTTTTGTTTTGTTTTGTTTTGTTTTTTGGTTTTTTTGGTCTTATTGTATGGGACCCTGAAAAGTAGTTTTGTTCCTGTTGGGCCCTATTTGGCCCCAGTTTGGGCCTTGAGGACAAACCTGAGCCTGGCTCAGTCACTTCCCTCCTGGAGTGACTCAGCATGACCTGCTTAAGCCTGCCTTTGCCTAGTTACTGCTGACAAAGAGTAACTTTGTTGGCTCAGTCAGTCACCCCATATCCTTCCTCAACTTTCCCCTCCCCCTTATGTCTTCTCACCTCAGCAAAAAAACTCCACCTCCTCTCTCAGCCCTTTATAAAGAAAAAAGATCAATACAATAAACCGAGTTCCTGCTTTGACAGACTCCCAGCTTGGGGTGGTTATTCTCCGAATGGCAGGAGATCCAGGAGCTGCAAGGTGCTACACTCATCATCCCGCTCAGCCCTGAGAGACTTGGCTGGACTGGGTCCTCTCTCTTGCCCAGATCTGCCAGCAAAAAGCCTATCATGTTCCCAGTTGAGCTAAGGCTTGAAGCCCTGGTGACCCTGAAGGGAAGGTAGGTGCTTCTCCTGATCCCCTTGTCACTAGCTAGCCCTCCACAGATTTGTTGCCACCAGTCACGGAAGGGCAACACCCTAACACCCTCCACAGGTAGAGGATAGTCACATAGGCTCAGGACAGATCTCCATTTTAACAAGGTACCTAAATGCCTGGATGGAGGCTTAACCAATAAGCTTTCCTTCTCAGACACTCCTCCCTGCAAAAGGTATTTAATCCCAGGTCCACTCTGAGAAGTAGAATATGGTTTTATTTATCCACTTTCCACCATGACAATAAATGCCTTAAAACCATGGACTGTCTCTTTTCATCGGGATCCGTTGTGAGGGGTAGGGAACTACTCCATTCTCAGCTTTTCTGCAGTTCCCAGAGAATCCTGAGTATCCAAGAGTCTGAGAACCAGAAGGCCCCAGCTTTGTCGCAGGCCCTGGGAACCCCCAACCAGCTCTGGCTGTCCCGCACCCCAGACTGCACTTCTCCACCCCAAATGGTGTTCCACTCCCAAGTGGTGTTCAACACTGGCCTGGCAACAGCATGGGGTAAGTGCAGTCAAACTTCCTACGTCCCGCCTCCCTGGAGTGGATGGGACCCACAATCCTACATTATTGGCTTTCTTTTTTAGTTTATTTTAATTTTTTAGGTTTGTTTGTTTTGAGAAAGAAAAAGAACATACAGTTGGGTGGACAGGGAGGTAGGAAGGACCTGTGGGGAGTTGAATAGAGGAAAGACTTTGATCAAAATATATTGTACAAAAAATTAATAAAAATATAAAAATAAAAAATAAAAACAAATGATCCAATTAAAAAATAGACAACAGATATGAACAGACTCAGAACCCACAGAACCTAAGTAGATGGCAAGTAAGCATGTGGGAAGACACTGCATGTCACGGGTCATCGGGGAACTGAACGTAGACAGTGGGATACCACTCCTCTAATACCTGCTTATTAGAATGTCCAGCCTCAAAATCCTGACAACACCAAATGCTGACAACAATATGAGCAACAGGAATTCTCACCGCTGGTGGGAATTCAAAAGGTGCCACTGTGGAAGACACTATAGAAGTTTCTTACAAAGATGTGTACACTTTGCACATGATCTAGAAATCACACTTCATATTTACCCAAATGAGCCAACAATATATGTCCTTAGGAAAATTCACAATCAGTTGTTATAGTAACTTATTCAAAAGTACCAAATCGTATAAGCATCTAAGATGTCCTTAAGCAGGCAAAAGGTCACTTAAAACAGTTCTACATCAAGAAGATAGACTACTATTCAATTTTTTTAATTAAATAGTTTTTAAAACAACTATTTAGCCAATAAGATACACCAACCAGTAAAAATGTTTGCCACCAAGCTTGACAACCTGAGTTTGATCCTTAGGATGCAAGAGAACTGACTCTCACAGGCTGTCTTCTGACCTCTACAGGTATGAGTACCCCTCTGCCCATACACACAATACATTTTTAAAAGAAACAACTATGGAAACATGAAAAGGAAGTGCAAGAAGCTTAAATGCATATCACTAACCATAGGAAACTGACCTGAAAAGCTTACACACACTGGAGGAAGTGAAACCACAGAGCCAGAGGGGTGATGGCCTTAGAGGGAGGAAATGGCCAAGCACAGGTTTTCAGGGCAATGGAGCGACATATTTCATTACAATGTACTTGAATATGCAACACCAAAAGGAGCTTTACAGCACACCATGAACTCTGGGTACTAGTGTGCTGAAGTATGCTCTCAAATATATCAAACTGTACTAGTGGGAAAGCTGTACACTAACAGGAGGTGGGAGGTTATTTGGAGGTTACTCTGCCACTCAATTTTAATATGAACTTAAAAACTGTTCTAAAAAATTAAGTTTATATAAAAAAAAAAAATCAAGTAAGTAAGACATGGAAGTATGCCTGCAATCCTAGCTCCTGGGACAGAGAGGCAGGAAGATGTCTCCAAGTTTGAATTTAGCTTGGTGTAGATAATGAGTTCCTACAAAGTAAATGTGTCTCAAAAAAGAAAACAAGAACGACTACAGCCTAATGATTGCTCCTCCTCCTCCTCCTCTTTTTTTTTCTTTTGGAGTAGTGAGTGGTATAGTGCCTGGAGGATTGAACCCAGGGTGCCATGAACGTTAAGCATATGTTTTACCACTGGGCTACAGCACAAGCCCAAATGTGGTGATTTCTAGCCCTTGGTGTTAGCAAGCATTCCATTACCTGACTAGTCATTTCAGTCTCAGAATGAGAATCAACTTACTTTTCAATCCTCCTCTTTTGTTCCCTTTGTCTGTTCTGTTCTTTCACTTGTTCTCTCTCAATATCCATGAAAAGCCTCCTGTGCCTCAGATACTGCTTTTGACGCTAAAGGAAAGAAGTTACAATTATCAAGCCCATTCACACAACTTTGCAAAAGAAGGGTAATATTTTTATTCTAAAGAGAAGAAAACTGTCAGATAACAAAGTTACATGTGATAAAACCACTAACTTCCTTCTAGATTGACAACAGGAACCATCAAGTACATAGCTATTTTGTTAATAGACAAATCAGTAAAAGTGAGAATTTAGTTTACCCTTAGTAAAAACTGAAATAGTTAATATGATCTAAACACACACACACAAGAGAGTATCAGATTGCCCTCAGTATAGTCCACTTGTCAACAGTACCTAGAAAATTGTTATAACTGACATAATAAGGTACATACTATATTTACTCAGTGCTCTCAAGCAGTATCATAAAAGCAGGGCCACAGAGAACAGAAGGGAGGAATTCTATAATAGAACAATAGCCCATTTAACTTGTAAAGACTAAAATCACATCACAAAATATACTCCAAGCCAGCCAAACATGATAAGAGAAGTACAAAAGAGATGAAGTATATCAGAGTATCATGCTCATAAACAGAATGAGCACAATAAAAGCAAGTGCTCCTATACTGTGAATGATCTGTTTATACCTCTGGATTAACATATTCTCTTTCAAGGACACAGACTACTCAAAAAGATGACATATCTACACATACACTTTGGTAAAAGAATCTTAATCTTTAGAGTAACTCTCTTCACTGAAGATGCAGCAGAAGAATGTTTTCCATTTGACACTGGCACATGGCTGGCCAGGATTTAAAACTGCTGGTTTAAACTACCTTTTCATTGAAGAGCCAGGAAAACCATGCATAAAAGTATTCACTTACATAAGTTATAGTGGCAAATATGTACAGCTAGTAATTCCTTGAATCAAATCTTTAATTTCATACAAATGCACCTTAAATCCCAAAAGCCTGTAAGAAAAGTTAAGCATATCATACTGACTTAACATCTTTGGAATTTCTGATTTTGATTTTTCTTTTCCATTTTCTAAAAAAGATTTATTTATTTTTATATGTCCTGGCAGGCAACATGTATTTTGGGTTACTCAAATCTTTCATTTCTCTTGTGATGTTGGCAGTGTTTTGTATGTATGTATGCCTCTGTACCAAATGCATACAGTGCTTGCAAAGGCCAGAAGAAGTCATCAGATCGTCTGAGACTGGTGCTACAGGTGGTTGTGAGCCACCATGTAGGAGCTGGGAACTGAAATCAGGTTTTCTCGAAAAGCTCTTACCTGTTGAGCTATCTCTCCAGCCCTAGAGTCTGTTGTTCTAATGAATTAGACTAGTGAACTGTCTCCAACTTCACACAGAATTCAGTAGCAGCACCATCACATACCTCTTTCTTGTCCTCTTCTTTATCCACTCCTGACTGAAATGCCAGCAGAGCCTGCTGTTCAGTGCTCAGTCCTGACCGATACTCCTCATAGACCTGCTACAAAGTCCAATGACAAAATATGACAAAACTGCCCAAAGCTCTGGGAATCCTCTTAATTAAATGTCTGTCTGGTATGGCATGGGAGAGAAACTGGGGCTGATTACCTACTATATCTTCTAGAAAAAGACTTAATGTTAGTTGGTACACCTACCTGAGCATTTCATAAGCCAAGCAATAATTTCTAACTTTAAAAAGAAAAACATTTACTTTAAATTTCCTTATTTTAAAAATGACTGATCTTCAGTACCAGAGGGAGGACTATGGAACCAGACGGCTCCAGGCAACAGAACTTTTGGAGGTGATCAAAGTGTTCTCACACTGACTGTACCGGTTGCCAACCCTGTGAGTGCTCACAAAATACTGAATTGTACATCTGTACTCACTATTATACTCATTCAAATCTGTATGGAGCCCCAACAGGCACAGCACTCATGGGGTCCTTTGCAGACATACAGAGACATGAAAGATTTGAGTAACAAAAGAATGCATGTTGCCAGCTGGGGCAGTTTCACCTCTCATGACATAAACAAGCATCTTTTCTGCAGTCTACTTGGTGAAAAATTTGATGTGTTTTTGTGCATTTTGTTGGTAATTTCTCTGATAACATGACCCCACCCCATCCCCACCCCATCCCAATTTTACTGCAGATATATTATCACTCCTAAGCATAGAAAGGTTGTGGTGTGATTCAAGTTCTAGCACAAGAGACATGTGCATGCATGCAGTGGGTGTCTCACAGAGAAAATACATGTGAGATAAGTTTTATCAGGTTGGAGTTACGATGCTGCTGGCTGAGGTCAACCACATATACTTTCTTTTTGCAGTGCTGGGGCTGAAACCCAGGAACTTGTGCACATGAAACAAACACTCTACTCCTGGGTTATATCCCCGGCCAAACCATATAAATTAAATCAAGATCTTTACACAGAAATATATAAAACAAATATAAAATGTATATTAACTAAATGAATATAAAAAAGCCACAGTACATATGGTCAAATGCTCTAAATAAGGAAGCCAGGACCATTCAGTGGGGAAAAGACAGTCTCTTCAACAAATAGTATTAGAGAAATGGTTATTCGCATACAAAAAAGTGAAGCTCAGCCTTTAGCATATACCATCTACAAAAATTAACTCAACATAAATCAGATCAAGAGATGTAAACAATATAAGAAAGCAAGCCAATTCTAGTATATATGCCTAGAAGAGGAGAACACTATTTAACACCAGACTTGGCAATTTCCTGAATATAATATAAAAAATATAGGTAACATTAAAAAAACAATTTGGACTACATTAATTCTTACATACAAATGGACACTCTCAGAGTAAAAAAGTAACATAGGAAACGGAAGAAATTTTCAAATCAGGAATGCTTGGAATATGATATGCTCCTTTATCACTCCAGATGTTCATATACTGGTACCCAGGTATTGGTGCTATTTTGGTAGGCTTTAGAACATTTAGGAGATAGGGCCTAGTTGAAGGAAGTAGCCCATTGGAAATGTGACAGTGAAGATTATACTAGGTTCCCAGTCTCTTCCTCTCCTTCTGTCTATCATGACTTGAACTCCCGCTTCACATATTGGTGCCACAATGATATTTTGCCCAAGTACCCGGGACCAAGAAACTATGGGGTGAATCTTTCAAAATCATGAACCATTTAAGTTGTTGTGCCAGAGATCAGAATTATTATAGACCCCAAAGTAGGTAGGTTAAGTCACTCAAACACTATAAGTGTGCTGTAAAACTGAATGGTTAACTTATGTCCTAAGAACAAGGCAACTCTAGTTTTCATTGTGTCTGCTTTGCCTTGCTCCCTTACGACCCACTTTCCAAATCCTTAACACTGCCATCAGCCTCGCCTAAAAACAAAAGTAAGGGAAACATCCAAAAGAGCCACTGGCGAACGACTGCCTACTCATCAGTGTCAAGTTTACAGGAACCAGGAATCCCTGGTTCTCCTGCTGACCCAGGGACAGCATCAAAACATGCAACCCAATCAATTACTAGAATTATCAGGCTATGGGGAGAGCCCCCAAGTAGAACACTTGCCTAGCATGCATGAGACCCTGAGTTCTCATAACAAACACACAAAAAATTAATCATCAGTCCAGTGCTCACTTGGCTATAGGTAAATTTAGACTCCCAGAACCACCATGTAAACTTTCCAGCTTGTAACCTCTGACAAGATGGAACTTGGGTGAAAAGCCTTCCATCTCACACTTGCTAGCTTGTAAACAAAGTTTTTTCTCCCATCATTGTCTCTCTACTTACTGGATTCCATCAAGCACTGCACTACTATCTCCAGCCCTTTGTGGTTTTCTAGTGTTTAAACATTCCACAAGAATTTACCCATGGATTACATGCACATATCCCAACATTTTGTTTTAAATGTTTTATAAAGTTTTCATCATATAAGAAATGAAGAATTACTTCTTCATAATTCGTTATTTCGTCCCCATATTC
Source organism: Montemys delectorum (assembly GCA_019843815.1). Lineage (NCBI taxonomy): Eukaryota > Metazoa > Chordata > Mammalia > Rodentia > Muridae > Montemys > Montemys delectorum. Next base: position 11,944 of record JADRCD010210315.1, read on the forward strand.
ATTTTTAAGGTTTTTTCCTTTTAAAACTTGTCTATGGATAAAACTATCTCCCAGGCACTTGTAATAATGCCTGCATGCATTTCTGTTTGTCATAATCTAGGGCAAGGGTGAGTTTGGAGCAGTGTCTGTCCTGCTACTCACTTCCAGTGGGTAAATGAAAAGAAATCACATACATAAGAATGTACAAATACTTCCAAGAGGGTATAAGTATACCTGAATGTTTATATATTTCTACTACACATAAAAATAAATATAGTATCACCGTTCAATAGTTGAGGTTTATAAAGCTGAATAATCGATATACAGTGTCATTACATAAAAATATGTGATACCCAACCCAAAAAACATACATTTGAATGCATGCATATATGCATGCATATGTAAATTAAGTAGTCTAGACTGATGAGCTTTAAACTGTTGATAGTAGGGATATCTGCAGAAAAGGAAAGGCTGGCGAACCAGAATATGGAAAGGAAACTTTGATCTTTATACTGTCTATACTTCTGTATTTAAAATTTTGCATTGAAAAATTATTGAAATGAATCCTCCCTAACTGATCAATTTTGGAGTACTAAAATTAAATTGGCATCTATAAATAACAGGTTCTGTCTGACTGTATTGTGAAAGATAAATTGAAAGAGAATTAAAAAATCAAGGCCAGGAAGTCAGTTTCCTAGACCAGACAAAGTGGAGGTAGACAGTGGGTGTCAATTAAAAGACCAGTTAAGGAATGGCAAAGGCCTGAGCTAAAATAATGGTAACAAGAAAAGTGAAGCTGCCTCACCCTGCCTTATCAAGAGGATCTGAGGAGCCAGATGACTTAAGGAAAGGTGTTTGCTGCACAAGCCTACAGACTTGAGTCTGATTCCTGGAACTCAAGGAGCTGTACAAGGAGACAGCCCACTATTCTAGTTTGACTCTCCATTGCTGTGATGGATAAACACTAACCAAAAGCAACTTAGGAAAGGAAAGGCTTTATTTGGCTCACAGATTATGGCCCACTATTGAACCTAAATCAGGAACTGAAGCAGAGGCCATGGAAGAATGTTGTTTCCATGGCCCGCCCCCCCCCCCCCCCCCCCCCCGCAGCTTGCTCATCTTCCTACCTTATATAACCCATGAGTAGGTAGCATCATTCACAGTCAGCTGAACCCTCCTACATCAAATAGCAAATAAGAAGATTGCCTTCATACATGCCCACAGGCCTATCTGATGGAAGCAATTCCTCAGCTAGGGTTCCCTCTTCTCAGGTGTGTCAAGTGACAGTGAAGTCAATGATGATTGACTCTACCAAACTGTCCCCGACCTCTACACACTCACTCTATGGAATCACATTACATCATGCCATAAGTACACAACAATAATAACATTCTTCTAATTGAAAAAGGACCTAGGGCCGGGCAGTGGTGGCCCATGCCTTCAATCCCAGCACTTGGGAGGCAGAGACAGGTGGATTTCTGAGTTCAAGGCCAGCCTGGTCTATAGAGTGAGTTCCAGGACAGCCAGGGCTACACAGAAAAACCCTGTCTCGAAAAACCAAAAAGAAAAAGGACCTAGGGCTGGAGAGATGGCTCAGCAGTCAAGAGCACTGACTGCTCTTCTAGAGGTCCTGAGTTCAGTTCCCAGCAACCACATGGTGGCTCACAGCCATCTGTAATAGGATCCAACGCTCTCTTTTGGTGTGTGTGAAGGTAGCCATAGTGTACTCATATACATAAATAATTTTTTTTTAAAAAGGAAAAGGACCTAAAATCAAGGTGCAGGGCAGATAGAAAAATAATTCCTAGGATTGTATCTTGCATAATTAAGTGGGTAAAGTAACTGTTCTGGAATGAGAACTCAGAACATCTTCAATTTAGGGTACCTTTAGACTATAAGAACTGAGATAGTCACTGGGTATTCCTAAATAGATTTCAAAATCATCAAAATAAAATATCTGCCAGCTGAAGTCACAGAAGAAAATATTATGGAGATGGTAAGGGAGAGGTAGAGAGAGGGTGAGAGGAAGGGAGGAAAAGAGGGAGAGAGACACACAGAGAAACTGAGCCTGTTCAGTAATTTTAAAAATACAGCATACTAACAGAAACAAATTCAGTAAACAGGAAGGCTCAAAAAAACTGATCAAAATTTTAGGAGTGAATCACAAAGGAGGAACAGGTTTGGGAACAAGCAGTTTCCTATCTCAATGCTGCAGAGGATCAGCAACATATCAGAAGTCAGTATGCACTGATTTAACAAGAATGGGTCTAGGAACCTTCTAAACTGCATTCAAGTTCAAGGGTATTGGTGAGGACAATAATCGGATTATAGGTAACTGAGAAATTGCCTGTATGTCTAAGTCAGTGGAAGAGAAAAAGGAGCTAGTTATCATTGATTATTTTTTAAAACTTGGTTGTTATGATCACTAAAATTATTTGCAGATCACAATTAGGTAAAAACAAGATGAGTATCATGAAGAATTATGTATCTTCAAAACCACTGTCTATAGGACTCAGGAGGAGTCTTCTTTTCATTTTGTTTCTGTGGTGCTGTGGAAGGAAGCAAGGCCCTTGTGCATGCTAGGCAAACTCTCTACCAATGATCCATATTTCTCTGGTCCAAATTGGTTTTGGTTTTTTATTTGTTTCTTTAAATGGAAAACACTTGAGAACATCTATACAAGTAGTTTAAGATACATTCAAGATATAAGATAATTAATGGCACAAGAGTCTACAAGAATAAATAAAGGGATGTAGAATATATATCCAAAAAGAAACCACTCCTACTCTAATATAGTCAAAATAGGTAATGTTGGCAAAAAAAAAAAATTAAATATCTGTAGCTAGTAATAGTAGTAATAGTTGTGAAGGCTTTGGTGTCCTTGTTTCCTTCCTTTCTCTCCCCCTTTTTTTGAGACAGGCTTTACGTAGACCAGGCTGGCTTCAAACTCCGAGAGATCCATCTGCCTCTGCCTTAAGTGCTGTGATTAAAGATGTATGCCACCATGCCCAGCTTTTAATTTTCTTTATGCAACAAAATTTCTGATAAAGTAAACTGAAAAAAAAAAAAAACTTTAAAGACTTAAGGGGTTAGTTTCAGAGATATCAGCCTAAGGTCATGTGAATGTATTGTTTCTGGGACCATGTAAGATGATGCCATGCATCATGGCAGGAGCATGCAGTAGAGCAAAATGATACACTTCACATGGACAGGAATGAGTGAGTCAGGCAGAGGCCAGGAGAAAGGTACATTCTCCAAGACACATGCCTAGTGATGATCTTCTATACTAGTCCCCACCTCCTAAAAGCCCATTTATGAGGTTGGTACCTTCATGATCCAATGACTTCTCAACAGCACCACCAGCTGGAGACCAAGCCTTCAAATGAGCTTTTGGGGACATTTTAAACCTAAACTGTAACAGACAGAAAGAACCGAGAAAGGGCCTCATCCCTCAGGTCCTTCAAACTATGTACATGACAGTGTTGAAGAAGCTATAGAGTGTATCCTAGGTCAACTTTGTAGGCCCAAATTGAAAGTCCCAAGGAGCAGCAATTCGGCAGAAGCCTCAGCCCACATCCTACCACTTGACTCCTTTAAAGAGGCCAAGAGGAAATTTGGTGATCTCTTTCAGGCACCCTAACACTACTAGTCACCTAGAGTCTTTTATTCTAAAATAATTCATAAAACCACAAGTAGAAACAATATAGAGGGTAACAGAATTTTAGAAGTGCATAAGATCACAGCCTTGTGACATTTCTTTTAACACTAGAAATCTTAATTCAATATCCTCAAACTCTGGCCAATGCTATCTAAGAAGTTCTGGCACAAGCTCTAAAATAATTTTCACAGCAATGTGGTTTTTGATCAGACTCTCTGCTTAGCAAGATGTGCGCAACAGCATATATCCTCTGTGGTCTGCCCTACCTGTCGCCTGCTGCACGTGTCTCTCCATTGTCTGGGTGGAAGACATTCATGGCCACTGAGATACAAATCCTCTTGCCACCTTTCAGCTGTCCTAACAGAGGGCTGCTGGCTCTGAAACACATATCAGATTGTGTAAATGGGGACATAATAGTGAAAATACTATAGGCTTCTGTCATCGCCTCAGGGAATCTAAATAAGCCAGAATGTTCTAATCTGTTATATACCATAAAAGTAAAAATATTTCTTGTCAGTATCACTCTTAGCACCATGTGTAAAACAATCATAAATTTTACCTATAAGACAAAGTATGTATATCTATCTCCCAGGTTATTGTAAGAATTCAATAAGATAGTGAATACAAGGTTCTAAAATTGTTCTGGCTATTGTTAATACTTCATGAAGGTAGCTATCATTTTAAAATGTTATTAATGAAAATAGCATTTTTTCCCACTGCTTACACCATCTGTACTAAACACCACTGTACCTGCTTGCTGGCAGAATGTGAGTCCTAGATTTCATATAATCCATAGTACTCTGGATATAACTCCTTTTACCATCATGTAATGCCAGCTCATGTATTATAAGACAATATAAATACCAACATAAATTCCCCAAACACAAGGATGACATCTACAGAAGCAATTGAAGCTTATGATGAGGACTGTAGTAGTTTTAATTGATCAGAATGGCAAACAGAACAAAAGGCAGTCTGTTTCTATTCTTTGCTCATTATTATTGACCTTAAGAGTATATACCTGAAGCAATTATTGCAGTGCCTGTCAAGTCTTGAACCCAAATCTAAGCATTTTGTTCTCTGCAACACATTCTTCACTCCTTCTACTTATTCTCCTAGAAAGGTTATGTCTCAAATTCTGTGTGAAACATGCATAGTCTTCCAAAGCAACTCCCCTTGCCATCTTCCATTTCTCTCCAGATAAAGTCTGAGTGATACACTTGATCAAAAGGAACTACAAGCTGTGTCAACAGAAATAATGAGCTCATTATAATACAAGAGAAAATCCTAGACTACTGACAGAACAGAGGGCATGTGTTTTATGTGTGTTTGGGGTCTCACAAAAATTTCCAAACACACCATGAAGTAGGAAGAAATATAATGAATCCTTGATGGCACCATACTAGCAACCTTTATTTTTTCATCTATGACTTCTCCAACTTTTTTATGTGTATTTTTCTTTCTTTTTTTTGTTTTTTGTTTTTTGTTTTTTGAGACAGGGTTTCTCTGTGTAGCCTTGGCTGTCCTGGAACTCACTCTGTCGACCAGGCTGGCCTTGACCTCAGAAATCCACCTGCCTCTGCCTCCCAAGTGCTGGGATTAAAGGCGTGGGCCACCACTGCCCAGCACTATGTGTATTTTTCATATGTAAGCTTTGCCTGTGTGTATGACTGTGCAATACATGTGTTCCTGGTGCCTGCAGAAGTCAGAAAGGGACACTGGATTCTCTGGAACTGTAGCTATAGAAGGTTGTGAGCCACAGTGTGAGTGCTGGTAACTGAACTTGATTCCTCTGGAAGACAGCCAATGTTTTTAACCCACTGAGCCATCTCTCCAGTACCTTCTTCAACTTTTTTAGGAATTTTTTAAAGTAATTTCGGCACATTTCAAAATACCTAGACATTTTACTCTTAGCCTTAAGTTTATGTATTCCACATAAAAGCTAGCTTGATAAGTCCTGATTGAAGTAACGGTCTTTTTTCTTTCTCAGGGGTTATATGGCCCTCATTCTATAGATGCTCTCTACCTGTTCTCTAAGGAAGACTTGGTCCTGGATCTGAGATGGAGCATACTGAGGAGACTCCAGAGGCAACTCCTCATCCCCCATCTCTCTTCTCATAAAAGTTGAGGGTTGCTTGAGAAACATGTCCTAAAAGATAACAAAAACAGTAATAATGGCAATAATATCATGATAATAACAGCCAGGGTAATAAGCTAGTCAAAATCTTGCATGATTGCAAAATTGCTTCAGTGAGAACTTCATGGAAATCTTAATGGTCTAGAATCCAAGACAATACTACACTCTTAATCCAACTTTTTTTTTTTAAAGATTTATTTTTTTAAAAATTTATTTTATGTGTATGAGTACACTGTAGCTGTACAGATGGCTGCGAGCCATCATGTGTGTAGCTGCTGGGAATTGAACTCAGGACCTCAGCCTGTCCCGCTCGCTGTGCCCCGCTCGCTATACCCCTCTCGCTCTGGTGTAATTCACTGTAGCTGTCCTCAGACACACCAGAAGAGGGCGTCAGATCTCATTACAGATGGTTGTGAGCCACCATGTGGTTGCTGGGATTTGAACTCAGGACCTTCGGAAGAGCAGTCAGTGCTTCTACCCTCTGAGCCATCTCACCAGCCCCTTAATCCAACTCTTTTCATTTTAATTCTTTTTTTGCTTGTTTGTTTTTGTTTTTTTCAAGACAGGGTTTCGCTGTGTAGCCTTGGCAGTCCTGGAACTCACTCTGTAGACTAAGCTCGCCTCAAACTCAAAAACCCACCTGCCTCTGCCTCCGAAGTGCTAGGATCAAAGGTGTGCACCACCACTGCCTGGCTCAATTTTAATTCTTAATCGTAAACTACACACAAGAGAGTCTAACAAACACACCAACCTTAAAATAGCTTAACTACTATTTTTTACATTCTTCATGTCAAGGCAATGAGTTTGTGACAATACTATAGAAATCAGCAACAGAGAATGTTCCTGGTAAATTAAAACAATTTAACTGCCTACTGAGTAGGAAAATTTATTTGACTTACATGGTTTACTAAATAAAACAGGGTAATATTTTCATTAGGTGTAAGACAGAACAGAAAAAGAGACCACCCAGAACAGAATTCTTGGTGGTTTACACCCTATGTTCATCCTTCTTCAAGCAGAATGCCATTCTAATAGAACTCAGAACTACATTCCCACTAACACCATTCTGCCTGACTTTGTCTTGATAGTCTTGAACTTGTGGTTTGGGAGGTAGACTGGTAACCCCCCAGAGAAAATATTTCTCTCCCTTTCCCATCTGTTATATCAGAGAATGGCTCCGTAAAGTTTACTTCCTAAAAGAGAAAAAAAATACATTGTATAGCAGAATAATATGACAGAAATGATATTTAAGATTGGCGAAAACCTCAAGGTAATTTTTAAATTCAGAGTAATATGAAGAATAATGGCAGGAAGCCATATTTTGTCAGTTCTCAAGTTCAGGTGAGAGTCTTTGAAGATCCAAGTTAAACCCCAAACAGTTAAGTTTCTGCTAATCTCTGTCCTTTTCCTGCTCTACCTTGCTGCTGATGGAGACCTGATAGCGCCAGGGAGATCTTGACAGACATCAGAGCCAGCGCTTCACTCGCTTGTCTACCTCTCAGAACTGATTCTGGCTTCTTCTTATTTGCTTTAAAAACAGCAAACACAATGTGCTGATTGCTGAGTTAAGAATAACAAACTGGATAGGATCAGAAGTGAAGAGGACCCATCTGTCCCAAAACGGGGAGTAACTGGGACTAGCAGGACTCAGGAATGCAGGAACTCTGCCAGTCCAATGGCATGGGTTGCTTCCAGTCTGTCTGGGCCAGTGCCCTAAGCAGACCTTGGGCACAAATTCTGCAGCCAGTCCCACAACACCCTAAGGAAGCTCCACTCTTCACTCAGAGGTGAGGAGGACACATCTGTCCAAACACTGGGAGTAACTGGGACCAGCGGGACCCAGGCACACAGGAACTCCACCAGATCAGTGGCACGGGTTCCTTCAGGTCTGTCTCGGACAATGCCCTGAACAGACCTTGGGTGCAAACTCTGCAGTGAGTCCCATAATACCCAGAGGAAGCTGGATTCCCAGACTCTATAACAGGCCCAGAAACACAGGATCCTAGAATCACAGGATCACAGAGACAGCTTGACTCTGAGGAGTTCTGACACAGCCAGGATCAAAGGAAGGACAGGTCCCAATCAGAATTAGCCAGGGCAGGTAGCACTAGAGATAACCAGATGATGCAGGGCAAGCTTAAGAATATAAGCAACACAAACCAAGGTTCCTTGGCATCATCAGAACCCAATTCTCCCACCATAGCAACTCCTGGACACACCATCACACCAGAAAAGCAAGATTCGGATCCAAAATCACTTCTGATGATGATGATAGACAACATTAAGAAGGACATAAATAACTCCATTAAAGAAATACAGGGAAACACAGATAAACAGCTAGAAGGCCTTAAGGAGGAAACACAAAAATCCCTTAAAAAACTATAGAAAAACACAATCAAACAGGTGAAGGAAATGAACAAAACCATCCAGAATCTAAAACTGGAAATAGACACAATAAAGAAATCACAAAGGGAGACAACCCAGGAGATAGAAAACCTAGGAAAGAGATCAGAAGTCATAGATGCAAGCATCACCAATAGAATACAAGAGATAGAAGCGAGAATCTCAGAGGCAGAAGATACCATAGAAAACATTGACACAACAGTCAAAGAAAATACAAAAAGCTCCTAACCAAAAACATCCAGAAAATTCAGGACTCAATGAGAAGACCAAACCTAAGGATAATAGGTACAGGAGAGAGTGAAGACTTCCAACTTAAAGGGCCAGTAAATATCTTCAACAAAATTATAGAAGAAAACTTTCCTAACCTAAAGAAAGAGATGCCCATGAACATACAAGAAGCCTACAGAACTCCAAATAGACTGGACCAGAAAAGAAATTCCTCCTGACACATAATAATCAAAACACCAAATGCACTAAACAAAGACAGAATTTTAAAAGCAATAAGGGAAAAAGGTCAAGTAACATATAAAGGCAGGCCTGTTAGAATCACACCAGACTTCTCACCAGAGACTATGAAAGCTAGAAGATCCTGGGCAGATGTCATAAAGACCCTAAGAGAACACAAATACCAGCCCAGTCTACTATACCCAGCAAAACTCTCAATTACCATAGATGGAGAAACCAAGATATTCCATGAAACTAAATTTCCACAGTATCTTTCCACAAATCCAGCCCTACAAAGGATAATAGATGGAAAACACCAACATAAGGAGCAAAACTACACCCTAAAAGAAGCAGGACAGTAATCTTTCAACAAACTCCCACAAACATAATTCCACCTCTAACAACAAAAATAACAGGAACAATTACTTTTTCTTAATATCTCTTAATATGAAAATTAATATTACCAACTTATCCTAATCGATTCAAATTCAAAAGTACAAGGAATTGAAAATTTGTTGGCTATCATCTGGTTGTCTAATTTGGTAATTGGAGAAATAGGTCCAATATTGTACAATCCATATATACTTTCTGCTTGTTTGTACCTGACAGTGTCTTGCTGGGTCCACATAATGGTTTTGAAACCATGTTTCGCCTATCTCAGCCTCTCTATTAGTAGGATTGCTTATTTGATGTTTTTACACTATACTACGGTTTTCAGAACAGCTTACATATTTCAAAAGTATTTATACAGCCAAAAGAAATGTAAACAATTAACTTAGGAGGTGGCTTGTAGGAAAGAGAACAACAAAGAGTGAGACTGAATGCTTTGCTAGATGTTTGTAACTCTTATATCAATTTTGAAGAAGAAGACTTTATAAGTTACTCTTTCTCTGAGATGAATGCTTTTCAAAATCAGCACAGCCAATGAATTAGATTCTTACCCTCACCTAATGTCTGTGCCACCCTCCAAGCAGAACCATTTGTTCATTGAAACAGTTGGTGAATGACTTTATGGCTAGACCATCTTAATACACACACCATTTCTTAAATGAATGTAACCTGTTCTCTGTGGGGTGAGAATAAAGTCACTCACTAAAGTCAAATAGCTTTGACCATAGCAGGAGGTCTGTATCCAAAAATTGTGCCTACGATTCATTCCTTGGCACTTGACAGTAGAACTGTCAACTCTCAGCTTAGCTAAGATGGAGGTAAAATCCTTTGGTGATGTGAGGGTCATTGAAGTACAGCCTTATTGCAATGAATTCCAATGTCTAAAAATTGTTCTTATTTTGGGCTTGTACCACAGTAAGAGCCAAGATTTTAAGCTCTACTAAAAACAAAATAAACAAACAAATAAACAAAAAGACTTTATTTATGTCCATTGAAAAAATAGTAGTGATATATTATTTTAAAATATACAGCTAGTATGTTTGGAGTTATTAAAAATTTATATTGAGAAAAATGCATGTATTTTCAGTATTGCTGTAGACAAGCATCTACATAAGATTGTTCAATTGATTATTTTATCTCAAACAACTTTTTATACTACTTATTTTTATTGTTATAATATTTTATAAATTTTAAAGAATTGACAAAATTTTTTTAAAAAGGCATCACAGGTATTGAAAGAGGGGTCTCTGGGAGGAATTGGGGTACAAAAGGGAAAGAAGAATGCAATGTAATTCTATTTACTTAAAATTTGTTTTTAAATGTTAACAAATTCAGATAAATTGAAATTATGTATCTTTTCTCATCATAATGCAATAAAACTTAAATCAATTAAAAAAAAGAATAACAAACTGTCAGCTTGGGTGAGAATTTGGCCAAGTACAACCCTAAGTGCTGTTCTCGCTGCACATCTCCTTCTTTCACCTCTAAATGATCTCTAGCCAAAAACTGTCCTGGAACCTGTGTTGAAAGATACAATTGGATACTTGTGGGGCATGCCTCTTTCCAACTTCCAGCTGCCAAAACAGATGATGGCTGCCATAAATCTTATTCCCAATAAAGAATTATTTTTATACATAAATCTCCCAGGTAGATGAAATATATTGCTGACATTTTTTAACATTTTGAGTCACATGTGTCTTGTACCCCGCTTCCTGCTCTACTTTACCTGGTTTTGGAGTTGAAGATCCTGCTCCTGATAATTGTGTAGATAATTCTGGGCTTTGGAAAGAACATCATAATCCTGACATTTAGGAAGAACATGTGGATCTCTTCGGTCCTGATATATAGGTAAAATATACTGATGTCTCGAAAGGGGAAACTGTTCTTTAGGTGGGAGATCCTGCTTCTGACATTTGAGTGGATGATTTTGTTCTTTGGGTAAAGCAAGTTGGTTTCTAGGTAGAAATTCTTGGTCTACTGGTAGAATATGCTGGTCTTGGTATTTAGGTAAAACATTCCAATAATTAGGGAGAACACAGTGATCTTTGGGTAAGGAATCCTGGTATTGACAATTGGGTGGACAATATTGGTCTCTGGATAGAAAGGCTTGGTGTGAGGGCAGAGAATCCTGGGCTTCCAACTCAGTATTCCCATCTAGCTCAACAGTTGGGACTTGAGGAATGTCCTGAGTCTCTGTCTTAACAGCCTGGCCTTCTGGCTCTGTAGTCAGAAACTCCATTCCACTTGCCTGAGTGCCTGGCTCAACACCCAGAGCTTTAGGTTCAATTCCTGAAGCTTTAGGTTCAACATTCTGGACAGCTATCACATCACCCTGAGATTCTGGAAGGCAGTTTTGAACTTCTACAAAATAATCCTGGGCTTCTGGAAGAACAGTCTGAAGGCTATCAGAACGTAATTGCTTTCCTTCATCTTCTTTTATCACAACAGATAAGGGATTTTTGAATTTTACTTTCTAAAAGGAAATATAAATAAAAACAGAGACTGTTAGATGGTAACAAAAATCCAAATTTTTTTCTATGAGTCCTAAAATAATATTAAATGATATCATAATCAAACAAAACTAGAATAAAAAATGAAATATTAGTATTTGTTCAACTTTAAAATAGCCTGAGTCAATATAAAGCCTTTTAGTCAAACTTTTAAAAAAAACACCTTTTTGAATTACTGGTGACTGAACTGGGGCTTCATGCATAATAGACAAACACTCTACAACTGGGCTACCTACTCAATCCTCTTTTTATTTTGGGATAAGTTCTCACAAAATTGTTTAGGCTGGCCTAGAACTCACCCTGTATCCAAGACTGACTTGGAACTTGTAATCCTTCTGCTTCAGTCTCCCAAGTAGCTAAGACTGTAGATTGGAGCTCTTAGAGCCTCGGTTTATTTTATTGCCTTACCTGAACTTTGCTGAGAACCTTTTCTTTGTCTTCAGAAAGGAGACCCTGCTGGCAGCTCACAAACAAATTATGTCTCTCCTCACTTACCGCAACAAATGAAATTTTCCCACAGCCCTAAAGAAAAAGTAAACAATTAACAAACAAACAAACCCAGGGCTACACAGAGAAACCCTGTCTCAAAAAAACCAAAACAAAACAAACAAAAAAAAAACAAATGTAGCTATTATAAATAGAAACCATATATTTGCAACAAAATTTTAAGAACAATAAGTCTTTAGATACTGCAAAGAAGTCTAACAGTAGAATGTATTCAAATAGCATTAAATCTTTATAAAGTACATGGCTGTACACTTTAAACTATAAAACTTAATTAAAAGAAATTAAAAGCCAGATGGTGGTGGCGCACGCCTTTGATCCCAGCACTTGGGGGGCAGAGGCAGGCAGATTTCTGAGTTTGAGGTCAGCCTGGTCTACAGAGTGAGTTCCAGGACAGCCAGGGCTACACAGAGAAATCCTGTCTCAAAAAACTGGAAAAAAAAAAAAAGAAAAAGAAAAAGAAAAAGAAAAAGAAAAAAAGAAATTAAAGATTTAAATACATGAAAAGATATCCCACATTTATAGTAGGAGACAATATTGTTTTTTGGCAATATTACAGAATTTGGTGGACAATCTGAAGTCCCAAAACTTGAAGGTAACAACATGAACCCATGAGTGGAGATCAGCCTGGGAAATATCCTCAAACCTTATTGAATACACACACACACACACACACACACACACACACACACACTCTACAACCACGGCCACATTTCCAACATTGCAGATTATAGGTTGATCTACAGACTCAAGAATCCCTATCAAAATACCAGCTGGCTTAAAGAAAAAGCAAGACAGAAAAAGCCAACAGAATTAACAAACAAATCACACAGACACACAGATATTAGAAAGATGAGGAGCAAGAAACAAACCCACTGACTGACATCTGACAAGGGTGCCAGGAAAGTTCAATGGGAAAAGAACAACTCTAACAAATGGCATTAAGACACCTGGGTATCAAGTGAAAAAAGAATGAAATGAACAACATCTTCAACTCTTTCATGAAAATCAACTCAAGATGAATACAGACCTCAAAGTAAGAGCCAAAAGTCTAATGTACTTAGAAGACCTAGGAGTAAAACTTGATGATAGGTAATCAATGGGTAGAAGCTATAACACAAAAAGTTTAAACAACAAAAAGCAACAATAAATTAGAGCACTCCAAAACTAAAATTTGCAGCCTATAAATGATGCTACTAATAAAGTGAAATGATAGCATACAGAATGGGAGAAGGTCACGTGTCTACTTTCTAATATACTAATATTCATAACACAGAAGGAACATATAAACCCTTACAATAAAAAAACATGATCTAATTACAATTTTTCAATAGACATTTCTTCACAAGAGATACAAATGGGCAATAAGTATCTATATCTACGTTTTCCTACCTGATTTTCTATAAAGTTCTGGTAATACATTGTAATTAAAGTGCCTACATGGACCTCACGGTGGGCGGATTCCTCTCCTATTTATTTATTTATCTTGATATATGCTCGTTTTCTAAAAAGGGCTTTCTGGGGAGGTAAAAAAAGCCAACCTATATATAAATAGTCTAGAGAAAGCAATGTCCTCATGATACTCAATCTTTAAGAACGATCTAAAATAAACAGTCACTTAGAATAAAGGGAAAATTATTATTTACACTGAAAACATACAAATAAATCATATATCGACATGTAGAATAAAATATACTGGAAGAATAGATAAACTTTAGAAATGGCAACCTGCTTTTCATAGCCACTAACAATTACAGAAAACCATGATTTCAGTCTTAGCAATCTGACAGGCCAAGCAAGAACATGCTGTACTTGTATCTCAAATTTTGAATGACAGTAACAAATAGATGCCACTAAAGTCTAATGAAAGAATAATTGCAGAACTTAATTGGGTTACAATGTAGTTCTTTTTGATTGGTAGTTTCTATTTCACACATATGGGAAGACAGAATACAAGTCAGATATAAATTAAAGTATAAGTAAGTATAAAAAAAGTTTTGAGTGACTCGGATTCCTTCCAGTCTGCCTGGGCTGGTGTCCAGAGTAGACCTTGAGCGCAAGCTCCACAGCCAATCCCACAACACCCAGAGGAAGCTCCATTCCCAGGTGACCTAACAAGCCCCGGATCACAGGATCCCAGAATCACAGGATCATAGACACAGCTTGACTCTGAGGAGTTTTGTCACAACCAGGATCACAGGAAGGACAGGCTCCAGTCAGATTTAGCAAGGGCAGGTAGCACTAGAGATAACCAGATGTTGGGGGGCAAGCGTAAGAAAATAAATAACACAAACCAAGGTCACTTGGCATCATCAGAACCTAATTCTCCCACCATAGCAAGTCCTGGACACACCATTACACCGGAAAAGCAAGATTCAGATATAAAATCACTTCTCATGGTGATGATACAGGACTTTAAGAAAGACATAAATAGCACCCTCAAAGAAATACAAGAGAACACAGGTAAACAGCTAGAAGCCCTTCAAGAGGAAACACAAAAATCCTTAAAGAACTACAGGAAAACACAATCAAACAGGTGAAGGAAATGAGCAAAAACCATCCAGAATCTAAAAATGGAAACAGAAACGATAAAGAAAACAGAAAGAGAGACCACCCTGGCCATACAAAACCTAAGAAAGAAACCAGGAATCATAGATGCAAACATCACCAACAGAATACAAGAGATAGAAGAGAGAATCTCAGAGGCAGAAGACACCATAGAAAACATTGACACAACAGTCAAAGAAAATGCAAAAAGCAAAAAGCTCCTAACCCAAAACAT
>JADRCD010210316.1:0-13532 GCA_019843815.1 Montemys delectorum
TTTTTTTTTAAGATAGCATCTTACAGTGTGGCTTTGAACTCACTATGCCAAGCTGATTTTGAGTCAGAGACCCTCTGGCTTCATCTTCCTGAGTATTGTGACCACAGACATGCACTACCGCACTCTGTGCGCATTGTCTATAGTCCTGAGGATCCTGTGAGGTTCACCTTATTGTCACATTGGAGGAAAACAAAACAAAACAAAAAGAACAAAAACTAAAGCTCAAAGGAATAATGTCCCACCACCGATAGACTTAGTAGGTCAAGGTTAGAAACATTTACCTTCAAGTCTGGTGAGCTATCAATATATGATCTTGCAGACTGAGACCTTAGGATTCCTTTACTCCAATATCCATCTGAAAATAATGTACAGGGCGGAGGGAAAAGAGAAAACAAGAGTGCTGAGACACTGATAAGCAAAGCGTCAGAGAAACAGCAAGGCTGGGTTGGGAAGCGGCCTGCTGTCCAGGAGAGCTCCTTATGGAAAGTGTCTGATGGAAGCCTGATGGTTGAGGTTACCAAAGATGGATGGAAATATTTTGTTTGCTTTGTTTTGTTATGTTTTTTTTTTAATTTTTGTTTTTATTTCTCTAGTTATCATGCTTTTTTTTTTTTTTTTTTTTGAGACAGGGTTTCTCTGTGTAGCCCTGGCTGCCCTGGAAAACACTCTGTAGACCAGGCTGGCCTCAAACTCAGAGTTCTGCCTCTGCCTAACGAGGTCTGGGATTAAGAGTGTGTGCTAGCATCACCACTTGGTTTGTTTTAGTTTTTTAAAAAATACTTATTTCTTTTATGTGTATGCACGTGCCTATTCACCACAGGCCTGCAGGAGTCCACGGAGGTCAGAAGAGGGTGTCAGGTCCCCTGGAACTACAGTTACAGGTGTTTGTGGACCGCCATGTGGGCACCGGGAACAGAACCTGGGTCCTCTGCAAGAGCAATATATCCTCTTAATGCTGAGCCATCTCTCCAGCTCCTGCTTTGTTTTTAGGGACAGGGTCTAACACAGCCCATGTTAACCTCAGACTTTCTATGTATCTGAGGCGTCTTCCCTTGCTTCCTAACTGCTGGGCTCACAGGGCTGCACTGAGATGGAAAATACAAAATAGATGTAAAGGAAATACATGAAGGGGAGGCCTGCCCGTCCTTTTCGAATCCTGTTTACCAGCTATGTGTGTGACCTGAGGCAGCAGCTATGGCGGGAATTACTTTGAGTAATTGCTAAATAAAGCAAAGAAAGGTGAGGAAGAAGAAGAAAAACAGAAAATTATTATTATTATTTTATTTTATTTTTTGGTTCTTCGAGACAGGGTTTCTCTGTGTAGCCCTGGCTGTCCTGGAACTCACTCTGTAGACCAGGCTGGCCTCGAACTCAGAGATCCGACCACCTCTGCCTCCCAAGTGCTGAGATTAAAGGTGTGTGCCACCACTGCCCAGCCAGAAAATTATTTCTGTATAGATAAACCAACAGAGAAGACGTTGAGGCTGGTCATGGTGGCACACTCCTTTAATCCCAGCACCCAGGAGGCAAAGACAGCCAGATCTGTGTGAGTTCAAGGCCAGCCTGGTCTACTTTTAAGTTCTAGGTCAGCCAGAGCTTTCTAGTGAGACCCTGCCTCAGAGTCTAGCATCTAAAGGGCTGGTCCCACTGAGTTGGTAGAATGCTTGCTTAGCCTGTATTCAATCCTCAGTCCCAGAAAAATCAGCCACGGTAGTGTATGTCTGTAATCCCAGCACTTAGGAGAGAAAGCTGGGAAATGAGGCCATTTATCTTCATTCAAGGTCATTCTTGCCTTCATAGGGAGCTCAGGACCAGCCTGGGATAAATGAAACCCAAGAAGGAAGGAAATGAGTGTGAGGAGGGGAGGAGGGACTTTTTTTCTTCCATATCCAAGGTGTGGCTTATGGGAGTTTATCAACACTCCTGGCAAGCAGGAAGCCAAGTGCACCAGCTCCCCAGAGTTTAGATCTGGTGATGGGTGAGGTAATGAGTCACCCTCTTCTCTCAACTGGCACCAAGAACTTGGTCACTGGGAGACTGTCTTCCATGTATGTGAGGGCATGCAGGTAATAGAAGGCCAGAGGACCATGGGACATTCTCTAATTGTTTGCTTCCCCAGAGGCTCTCAAAGGAGAAGCTGCAGATTTCTAATTCAAAATATACTTCTCTAGAAAGTCATATTTTATATCAGGTAAAAAGTTGGTGTAAGTAAGCATATTTAGTGTCAAAGAGCTTTAATGTCCTTGCTCTTTGGGAGAAGAGAATTAAAAAGAAGCTAAAATCAGAGGGATAACTTTATGCAAGACCAAGCAGGGCGGAGCCCGGACCCAATCAGTTCCTAGAGTGCTTAGTGCACAATGCGATGCATGTGCGTGCTGTATATGTGCATAACAGGAATACCAGCTACTCAGTGTGGGGGTACCTCCCCTGTGACAGAAGCCATGTTAAGTGTTTTTGTGACCAGTTCTCATAAGAGAATAAGTTCTTAATAACTGCTCTGTAGCTGAGAAACATGTAGCTAAGAGAAGTAACTTGAAAGTTTGAATTCAAACCCAGACCAGCCTGCCTCCAAAGCCCATCCCTGCCCAGCATGCCCTACTAGATTTCCAACAAAGCCAGGCGAAAGCTGGATGTTCAGATATGTTGAGTGGTTTGCCTTCGACCCTTCAGCTAGTAGTTGATGATGGCCTTCTGGCCTTAATGCCAGAACTTTCTCTGCTGTTGTTTACACATATTCTTGGGACAGGGAAGGGAAACTGGTGTAGATGTATGTGCCTCAGACCCTTGTACAAGAGGAGACAAGGATGCTGCTTGATGAGAGCTGCTGATGGTCTTCTCTCCCCCAGGCATTCTTGGAGAAGTACGGATACCTCAGTGAGCAGGGCTCCAAAGGTCCAGCTTCCACTCAGTTCAAGAATGCCATCAGGTATGATGAAGGGATGTGAGGGGGTGTAAGATACACGCTGCCCCAGACCCTCCTCTGCAGTCCTTTCTTTCACTTCCTTCTGGCAGAGAGTTCCAGTGGGTATCCCAGCTGCCAGTCAGTGGTGTGCTGGACCAGGCCACACTGCGCCAGATGACCCGCCCACGCTGTGGGGTTGCAGATACTAACAGTCAGGCAACTTGGACAGAGAGAATCAGTGCCCTGCTTGCTGGACACCGAGCCAAAATGAAGCGTAAGAAACGCTTTGCAAAGCCAGGTGAGTGCATTGAAATCCAACTAGGCTGGGATTTCCCAGTGTCCAGAAGAGCCTATGGCCAAAGAAAGTGGCTGAGCTGAGACCGAACTCTGGGAGAAGCCTATCTTCCCTAGAGCTGAATTATTTGACTCGAGGATCATAATGATGAATACAGATATTTAACTCTAAATTACATCTGCATTGATGAATTTTCATTGTGCATATATTCTCCAGATTAAACCTCATCAAGCCCACTCAATTCCCTGATCACTTTTCTGTGCAGGGCAGGTAAGCTGTTGTCAGTAGTTTTCGGGTGTATCTTGTGGCCGTCATCTCCAGAAGAGTCGATTCTTTTTCATAACACTTATCAATCAAGATGTGATCCACTGAGTTTTATTTTATCCATAGCATTTTTTTAAAAAAAAAAAATTTATTTATTATATGTAAGTACACTGTAGCTGTTTTCAGACACTCCAGAAGAGGGCGTCAGATCTCATTATGGATGGTTGTGAGCCACCACGTGGTTGCTGGGATTTGAACTCAGGACCTCTGGAAGAGCAGTCAGTGCACTTATCCGCTGAGCCATCTCTCCAGCCCCTGTTCATAATATTTAAAAAACAAAACAGTTTTGTTTAGATGGAATTAACACACCATGCAATTTACCCATTCAAAGTATCCAATTCAATAGGGTTTAATATATTTGTAGAATTGTCCAACCATTACCACAAGCTAATCCCTCTTTCCAGAAAGTTTCATTATCCTCTGAGGAAATGCCACGCCCACTAGCGTTCAGCTCCCTATTGTGCCCTGCTGCCAGCCCTGGCAACCACTAATCTGCTTTCTGTCTCAGGAGATCTGCCTATTTTGAACATTTCATCACAGCCCATTATTGTACTCTGCCCAGTTTCTCCTGTTGGAGGCTGTCCTTGTCTTCTCTTTCCCTCCCCTCTCCTCCCTTCCTGCTACTTCCTTTGCAGAGGAGGATTTGAACCCAGAGCCATGAGTGATGCCTCTGACCTACATCGCAGTCCTTCTCTCCTCTCCTTCCTCCATGTTTTTATCGTCCTTCCCCTCCTCTCCTTTTCTCTCTCCCTCCTCCTTCTCTCTCTTCCTTTTTCCTTTTCTTCCTCCTTCCCATCCCCTAGTCTAATATTTCAGGGTCAAATGCCACCTGTTTAAGATTTATGAAGATTCAATTTTTCTGTCTGTTTTCCATAAATAATGTTTCACCGTGCAGAATTTTAGTATCATGGTTGCTTTGACTAACTCGGTTTTTCTTTGATTAGTTTTTGCAGCTTTCAAGGTTGCTCACAAGATGAGGTTTTTCTGTCAGGTTTTCAAGTATAACTGATTGCACTGTGTGCACGTTGGACCGTGCCCACTTTTAACTGTGCTGTTTTACCAGCTCCGCTCACTGTACACAGAATATGTTTTCTTGTCTTAGCTAATTAATGTAGAAGGATATTGTAGGCAGCCGTAGGGTGGTTGTTTCCAGGCATGTGCTAGTCCATTGCTGGTGCATCTGCACATCCATCCTCCTCGGCTGTCCTGCTCTGAATGACTGTAGTCAACCAGAGCTCTGGAGTCATGGCACTCGGGTAAAGATATCCTTGGTACATCCCATTGTGTTCTTGGGCAATAGAAGGAAATAAAAAAAATAGGGAGGCACAAGCTCACAGCAGGCTGGAGCAGAGAGGATGCTGGAGCCTGTGGTTTGGGGCTCAAATATCAGTTGTCATGACCAAGTCATGGACTCAGTTCTGATCTCTCCACCTCCCTTACACAAAGGTCAGACCTTCTTAGACTACAAAGGAGAGCCACCCCAGACTACTGGTGCTAGACGGCCTGTGGGCATTGCAGTGGGAAGTGAGGAGGCCCAGAAACACTTGAGCCTGAGTCCTGGGGATGCTTCTTATCTTCTCCTCCCCCTAAGGTAGGATCTAACTGAGTGCATTTGCAGCTAGCAGATTGGAATATCTGATCGCCAGAGAAATGCAGGACGCCTAGTTAAGTTTGAACTTAGATGAACAATAAGGAGTTGTATTTATAGCTTCATGTTCAAATTTTACCGGCCATACTGGATTCATATGTGCTGTATCTGGAGTCTCTGGCCAAGCACCTGCTCCTCTCTGTGCAGGTAGGACTGGTTTCTAGTTCACAGAGTTGAGAAGTTTATCTCTCCTTCTCAGAGTTGGTTGGTTGAGGAAGTGGGTGTTTTCTAAGCCCTCACCACATTTCAGGCAGTATCCTGAAGCCTTATCAACACCACTGTACAGAGGGGGAAACTGAGGCTTGGAGAGATTCCACCGATTCCTGGGAGCTTGCAAGTGCAGGACTACAATTTCAGCCTAGAGCTGGCCCAATCATCAGTTGCCTGCTGGGAGTCAGGACTCCACTATCTTTCCCACCCCAAACTTCTAGCTTTCCCATCCCTGGCCTCCTTAGTCCTGCCCTTCCCTAGTCCCTTTGGGACCCTGAAGAGAAGGCATAGCAGTCTGGGGTTATCATGAAAAGCAGTAGTGCCCAGGCAGGACTTGAGAATAGGACCTCGAACAGGCAGCATCTCCTGGGGGCCAAGTCAAAGAGGACAGGGTTTCAGCCTAGTGCTGCCCCTACCCGCACACAGGCAGTTCCTTCCTTCCTGGCCTCTCCCAAGGAAAGTACTCTTGTTCCCCCTCCCCCAATTCCTGCTCCTATTCATTCTCCCTACCCTTCCCCCACCCCACCTCACAGAGGATTCTTTTCTGGAGACCTAACACCTTCACTGGCCATTGAAATGACTACCACCCCCCTCTTCCCTGCCTCGGGGTGGAGGGGGGGTATGACCGACCTCAGAAGGAGCCACCTGGTACCATTTGCTTGAGGGTTTAAAGTTTGGTTTGGTGATGGTGGTTGGGAAGAGTCTGAAAGTCAAAACAGAATGTGAGAGAACCTGGTGCAGCTGCTCTGTGCCCCGGGAGGACTTAAAGCAAGCAGCAGAGTGTTCTTAGTAAAGAATGAACTTGCCTGGGTAGATGCCCCAGGACCCCCCCAACCTTGCCTCCACCTTCCCTGTATCCCTTCCTCAAAATAATCCCCTCTTCACTCCCTAAGGACTGGTCACTGGCTGAGAGGCAGTAGTTGGGTGGCTGCCAGGCCAAACAAGCTCACGGAGAAGCATCGCTTTGAATAGAGTGGGGCACACCCCACCCCCACTTCCATGGGTAGAGAGGGCCAGAAGGAACCTCCCTTCCAGATGGGGAAAATCTCAGCCCTTGATAAGCTTTGACCAGGCCAAGTGATGTTTAGGCAGATTTATAGGCCTGGCATCTCTTCGGAGAGGATTGCTTGCTTATCTATGTGGTACAGTAGGAGTCTTGGGCCCGGGAAGGGGTTCGGGGAGTGGGTGTCCAGCTCAGTTCCTCTCTCATTCAGCAGCTGTGGGCAGGAGCTTTCCCCTGGGGTCACAGGCATCAAAGTCTGGTCCCCGGGAATCTTGCCTGAAAGCCATGAGGCTTCCATTTGGGATTTCAGACTCTGAGTTATGGGGCCCAGAGGCCATCCCTGACAAACCCAGAAGCCAGACTTTCTGGCTACTCTGCCCCTGGTTGTCCAGCAAACACAGATGGGTCCAATGTAATGAATGACCGAGGGCTGCGGCAGAGGCCAGAGTCTCAGCCCTCAGGGAGGATCTGAGGTTTGGGCTAAAGGGAAAGCAACTTAAGAAAGAAGAGATGGAAAACTTATTTTGGGCCTGTGACAAAACACACCCTTTGTTCTTATTTGTCTTCAACTCAGAGCCCTCCAGAGTCCCCAAGGAAGCGGAGAGGTTAAGGGGTTAAGGAAAGAACTCAATATATGGGTTTTTTGGTTGTTGGCCAGCTGCAGGCCCTAGATTCTGGCAAGTCCAGAGTAGAGTCTCTGGGAGGTGGCAGGAGACTGTGACGGTAGATGGAGCGCTTGAGGTAGGCACAGTTGTGACCTCAGTGACCCCCACTGTCTCTCCATCCGGACACTGAGGATGGGCCTCAGAGTGACTGTCGGTCAGCAAGAGGCATGTGGCTTCCTCAGACTCAGCCTAGGATGTGGAAAAGAGTAAGACCAGAGACCAGGGGTTCAGACTGATCCTTGGAGGGGGTCTTTTCCTGGAAGAAGCTACATCTCTAACAGCAGACCTCCCAGGCCAATAAATTGGAGACTCTGCAGGGGAAGGGTAGCCTGCCCCAGGGCGAGAGCTCCCTTCAGCAGTGACACATCTTTCCTCCTATCGAAAAGGAGGCTGCTTAAGGCAAGAGCTGAGTGTTCTCTATCAGATCAAGGGCTCCTGGGCCTGTGGGGACCAGCCTCAGCAGCATGTATGACTCACACGGCCTTTCTGGGTGGCAGGTAACAAATGGTACAAGCAGCATCTTTCCTACCGCCTGGTGAACTGGCCTGAGCGCCTGCCCGAGCCAGCTGTTCGAGGGGCAGTACGTGCTGCCTTCCAGCTGTGGAGTAATGTGTCAGCGCTGGAGTTCTGGGAGGCCCCAGCCACAGGCCCTGCTGACATCCGCCTCACCTTCTTCCAAGGAGACCACAATGATGGGCTGGCCAACGCCTTCGATGGCCCAGGTGCTGTCACGAAACTTCCTTCCACAAGCAAGCGGGGTGCCTGCCTAGGAAAGGCAGCCTGGGGGTGACAGTGGAGTTTCTTCTTGAAAGCACAGCCAAACACCAGGTTCTCCTCCAAAGGACCAACACCCCCCCCCCCCAATCACCTCATCTGTAAAATAAGAACAGGTCCTGCCCAAGGTGTACCACATGGCTGAAAGGACAGCGGGATAAGGTTTGGTGTGGAAAGCGCTTTGCTAACTGTAGAGTTTGCTAGGTTCTTGAAGAGCATTGGGAGATTCTGTCTATTCCTGCTTCTAGACAGGCCTGTGCTTCTGCTATTCTCCAGAGTAGACCTTCCTAAGATATCCTGAGACCTCCTGTCCCCTAATAACCAGGAGCCTTTACCCTACATTAATAGAAGTGCTTCAGAGATCATAGCCACAGCCCATTTGTCCATTTGTCCCCAGCCCGAAGGCTTCCTCTGCAGTGTGAGCCCTTCTTCCATTCTGCTCTGCAACTGGCCTTCAGAATCTGCCTATGGGCTATTTGCACTCCTCAGAGAGAGCTGAGCAGGCTGAGCAGGCTGAGCAGTGCTGGAGACAGCTGACTTTCCTCCTGTTCTTGTCAGTCCCTGCCAACCTGGGCTCCTAGAAGGTGACACTGAAAGGACTCTTGATGACCTTCTAGGCTCACATTGTCACAGTACTGTTTGCTAACCTCTGCCTCCGTGGAAGATGTATATGAGGGGCAGGACCTAGAAGCCGCATCTAGTTATTTCTGTGGACCCAGATGTACCTGTGACAGTCACTGAGGAGCTCACTGTCTCTGCTCACTCCTACGATGAGCAGGGAGAGAGGCCTAGAGGAGCCAAAAGCAGGGAGAAGACACATGTTTACACAAGATCAGCCAGGAGTGGTGACACATGCCTGGAACCCTGGCACTCCAGTGGCCATGAAACTGGGGAGATGGCTCAGTACTGTGCAAGTATGAGACCTGGGCTCAGATTCTCAGCACACATGCAACCCCAGCACTGGGGGATAGAAACAGGAAAAACTTGGGGACTCACTGGCCAGCCAGTCTAGCCAGAATGGCAAGCCTCAGGTTCCGTGTGAGGCCTTGTCTCGAAATTGATAATAGCAATGATACTCTAGTGGAGGCGGGCTGGAGAGGCAGCTCAGTGCTTCCAAGCGCAGACAGCACCTCTGAAGAACCTGACTTTCATTCTCATCATCCACAGTGGCTTGCAATTGTAACACTGATCCCAGGCAAATCCCACACCCTCTCTTGGCATCTGAGGGCAACAGACACACGTGATACATGCAGGCAAAATACAATAAATTAGATAACTTAATGGGGGGATGTAGGGATCCCTACCTTTAATTCTAGCACTTGAGAGACAGGGACAGGAAGAGCTCTGAGCTCCAAGCAACACAGAGCTATCAAAAGACACCCATCTCAAAAGACTAAAAAAAGGGGATGGGGAATGTGTTTTTAAGTTAGAAAAGTGACTGAGAAAAGACATCCCAGCATCACCCTCTGGCCTGCATACATAGGTAAGCATACATGCAACATACATGCATTCACACACGCGCACACACACACACACACACACACACACACACACACACACAGCATAATAAAGGGTGGTGGTGGTGGTGGTGTTAGGACTCACGGGTTTGGGTGAAGGCATTTACCCTTGCTGCCAAGCCTGAAGATGAGAACTGAGTCCCTCAAGTTGTCCTTTGATCCCCACATGGCACATTTAACACACTCTAAAAACAACAAAAAACAGAGTCTCTCTAACGTAGCCCCTCCTAGCCTTGAACTCCACATATAGAAGCACATTGTTAAATTTGCAGACTCCTGAACAGAACACATTAAGTGCCCAGGTCAGGAAGCCTCAGAAAGCCTTCCCATCTATTAATCATCCCTAGACTAGGCACTGTCCTAAGAACCAAGTGTGACACATTCATTCCTGTAACGAATGCCCATCATCATCATGCCCATTTTCAGGTCAGGAAGCTTATCAGAGAGGTTACGCTGTCTGCCCCACATCACACAGCTAGTAAAAAGTAAATCTAGTATTGGAACCCAGGCAGTTTGGCCCCTAGCTGAAAGAGTCCGATGTTTAGTCACCTGCTCACCCGCCAGCACTCCTGCATCCTTCAGACTCTACAGAGATGGAAATTAGTAGAACACACCTACAACACGGGAGCAGATGCCTGCTGGAGGGAGTTCCGGGTCTTGGCGCGCCCTGATCCTCCACTTTATTCTCAGGGGGCGCTCTGGCGCACGCCTTCCTGCCCCGTCGTGGCGAAGCGCATTTCGACCGAGACGAGCGCTGGTCTCTGAGCCGCCGCCGCGGGCGCAACTTGTTCGTGGTGCTGGCGCATGAGATCGGTCACACGCTCGGTCTCACACACTCGCCCGCACCACGTGCGCTCATGGCGCCCTACTACAAGAAGCTGGGCCGTGACGCCTTGCTCAGCTGGGACGACGTACTAGCAGTGCAGAGTCTGTACGGTGAGCCTCCAGACCCCTAGGGTCTTCGGCCGCTGGCTCCTCAAATAGGATACTCCCACTCCCACCCCTCATCCTCCGCTTCTTCCTTATCCTAAAACCCCTAAGGCTCCCTTCAGATCTGAATATCCGCGGGTTCTGCTTTATCGCTCCATCAGTTCCAAGCAATCCATAAGAGCAAACCGTTGCCCTTAGCTCAAAACCCTTCGGTCTCCCACTCTCACGTTATCTCAGTAAGTCTTTCTTTCCTGGGCTGCTGAGTGGGAGAGATTTCTGGAATAGTTGTGCTCTTGGATAAAACCAACAACCAGGGCTGCACGTACTCCTTTTTCCTTCAGCCCGTCTCAGATCATAGGCGGAGCAGAGGGAAGGGTCCTGAGCCCTCCAAATGCTCCTGCCCAC
This sequence comes from Montemys delectorum, assembly GCA_019843815.1. Lineage (NCBI taxonomy): Eukaryota > Metazoa > Chordata > Mammalia > Rodentia > Muridae > Montemys > Montemys delectorum. Next base: position 10,674 of record JADRCD010210316.1, read on the forward strand.
GTCCTCTCTCCCCCTTCTTGGATCTTAAGGAAAGCCTCTGGGACGCTCAGTAGCCACCCAACTCCCCGGGAAGGTGTTCACTGACTTTGAGGCCTGGGACCCGCACAACGCCCAGAGCAGAAGCCCGGAAACCAGAAGTCCTAAATACTGCCACTCTTCCTTTGATGCCATCACCGTGGGTAAGATGGTACCCGCATTGTCTGGTGTCTTTCTTCTGTCCTCCACATCTCCAGGGTTCAGAGCTGAGTTACAAGGTGTAAGGAATGGGGATATCTTGAATACAGAAATCCGAAATCACATACTTTCCTCAGGGACGTGCAAGCAAAGGCTCAGCAAAGAACTCTAGGCCCCTCTCTGCACCTCTCCCCTTCCTCCCTCCTCCCCTGCATTCTACCTTCAGCTTGTCTGGGAAACCGGGTTTAGGGCAGCCCCTTCTCCCCAAATCGTGAGCCTCTCCTCACATCTCTTGTCTCGGGACAGATGGGCAATGGCGACTGTACGTCTTCAAAGGGAGTCACTTCTGGGAAGTCACAGCTGATGGCAATGTTTCAGAGCCTCATCCACTACAGAAAAGATGGCCAGGACTGCCCCCTAGTATTGAGGCTGCCGCAGTGTCTTTGGAAGACGGAGACTTCTACTTCTTCAAAGGTACCAGCCCTGAGTCAGCTGAGATTGAGAGGCGGTGGGTGGGTGGGTGGGTGTCCTGCTTGAGGAGAAAGGAGGGGAAGGTCCCCAACAACGAGTCCCTGGTGAACTTGCTACCTCAAGTTGAACCGGTGGCCCAGAAAGACTCCTTTCAGAGTTGAAATTGGGAGTAACAAGTGTCCAGGGTGTCCCCTGGAGAGACTGTAGAGGAAAGACTGAAGTCTTTCAGTCTGAAGTCAGCAGAAAATCTGGCCGCGTCTGCCCCTGGCATCCTGGCAGTGTGAGGTTGGCAGGTCACCTAGCTTTTGGAGCTAAATGGAGCTTGTATTTCTTGGATAGGGAAAGTAATACTCGGGTGACTAACACGCAACGACTGAAGGGTGGACTGGACATGTGGTAATACTGTTCTGGGCGCATTCATTCCTTCAACCAATGCTAAGTTCCTTGTATCCTAGGAACAGGGAGAGGGAAGGACCGGGGGACAAACACCTTTGTCCTCGGGGAATTATTAGTAGTTGGAGAGTGAAGAAAAGTTCAAGCTTTCTCAATCGTCCGTTCCACACTCAGGCAGAGAATCCCGTTTTCTGAAACCTCGCATCCCTATCCTCAGCACCCTCCTACCTTCCCCAGCCCGGGATTGGGTTCATTCAGCATTCTCTGCTCTCTGCTGACACCTGCCGGGCGATGTCCAGACTACAACTGGCTCCAAGGTTACTAACTGTCTAGGGCTCTGAATAGAGTGACAGAGATGGGGTGGGGGACCAATGAGTGAACGCCTCTAGCTCACTATGGTTCTCAATGCCCCACAGGGAATCGCTGTTGGAGGTACCAGGGCACGAAGTCCGAGTGGGGGTTCGCACAGCTCTGCCGGGCAGGTGGTCTACCCCGACACCCGGACGCAGCTCTCTTCTTCCCGCCTCTGCGCCGCCTAGTCCTCTTCAAGGGTTCCCGCTACTACGTGCTGGCTCGAGGAGGGATGCAAGTGGAACCCTACTATCCCCGCAGCCTGCGGGACTGGGCCGGGGTCCCTGAGGAGGTCAGCGGCGCCCTGCCAAGGCCGGATGGCTCCATTATCTTCTTCAGAGATGACCACTATTGGCACTTGGATCAAGCCAAACTTCGGGTGACCGGCTCTGGCCGCTGGGCCACCGAGCTGTCCTGGATGGGCTGTTGGAATGCCAACTCAGGAGGTGCTCTGTTCTGAAGGCTCCCCATCACTGAATGAACCGTGGTTGCTGCCACCTGAGGGATGGGGCCTGTCTAGAAAGCCCCTGAACCTCTCAAGATACTCCAAGCAGGAAATCAATCTGCATTTGTTCCCCCGGGTGGAATGAGAACTAGGGTTCCTATAGCCTTTTCCCTCAATGTTCTGGTGAAAATGCTGCCCTATGCCCATAGTGCCGAGTGCCGAGTTCCGAGTCCCGGGAAAATGCAAAACTCAGCGGCTGGAGACCGTATGTGCAGGACCCTGTCGTGCAGTGCCTTTCAGGCTCAATTCTTGGGAAATCACGTGTTCTTTCGTCCGAGACTTCACCCCACTGCCTACCCTCAGCAAGCTGGGATATAGTGAAACCTCAAGGATCCCCCCCCCCACCCGCTGTCAGAGGCTCTCTGTTGGATCAGGAGGCAGACCAAAAGGGACCGTGTTCCCCCTGGGCCTGATTTGTTGTCTGGGCTAATGAAGAAGCACCCCCAGCTGGACGACGGACTCATCCACCCTTCTCCATAGAAGCACATGGGTACTGGGTGCTGGAGACACAAGGACCGTGATCTTACATCCAACCCAGGGACAGCCAGCTGTGTACGTTTATCATGGAGAGAAGGAGTGAACCTCTCTTCAAAGTGCAGAACATCTTCACCCCATTTGCCTCCAAGATGAACCTCTTGAGCATCAGGAAGATGAAAGAGGGCCCTTGAGGGTCCTCTCAGGATGCAGCCTCCATCGTGCTTTGCCGGGTACGTGAGGCCCGTTTGCTCCATTCTCCAGGCCACACAGGCAGCAGCATTCCGAAGCTCATGTCTGGCCAAGAATAGCTGGGATTCCTGCAGAAGGAACCAGCTCCCTGCCTTCTCCTTTTGTCTCAGCCTGTCTCAGTATTAATTTTAGCATCTGGATCTCCAGCCCTCACTCTTCCCTCTCCACCTACCAGTGCCTCTCTCTCGCGCTCTCCCTCTCTCTCTCTCTCTCTCTCTCTCTCTCTCTCTCTCTCTCTC
>JADRCD010210316.1:13632-29527 GCA_019843815.1 Montemys delectorum
CACACACACACACACACACACACACACACACGAGTGACCACCCACAGTCAGCTCTCAGGGAGGAGAGAATCCGGCAGGGGAGCAGCCCGAAGTTCCCCAGAGGCATTGCTGGCCATGCGCCCTCCTTTCTTCTCTGTGCAGTGGACAGAATGGCCTTTGACTGCCCTTGGATGCAATTGCTTTGTACTGCCCTGTCCCAGGGAAAAAGGTGGAACCACCCTGCTAGCTCACTGCTGCCTGGGTTGTACCCAGCGGGAGAAAAAGGAGAGTCTCGTCTTTATCACTCCAGTCCACCTCAAGCGACTCCGATTGGAGACTTTATTGCCGAGTTAGAGGGAATGAAGCAATTTATTAAGAGGGCTGAGGGAACCCCGAGGCCATGCCTGGATAGAGGCCAGAGGACCCGAAAACGATGCAGGTAAGGCTGTGTTGAAGGTGTGAGGGTCAGGAGGGCTGTAGGTGCTGGGTACTGTCTGGGGAGGAGTGCCTAGTTTCTGCTATAGTTCTGCAAGACAACAGGTGGAACCGTGAACCGACAGTGAAGGGAGGCGCTAAGGATGGCGGCTTGAAGGGACAGTTCTGTGGAACTCACTAGAGATAGAAGAGTTTGGAGCATTTTGGGCGCAGGAGCTGAGAGTGGTAGAGCTCAGAGTTGCTAGCGGCCTCCGCCTTACCCAGGTCAGGATGCTCAAGAATACAGTGCTCCACGTAGGCCGGGTGGCTGTGCAGAGTCTTGCATTTCTTGCAGAAAAGGATCTCACAGCGCGCACAGCTCCCGCGGCGCGGTGGCCGCCGCCGGGTCTCCAACACGCACCGTTCCTCCGGGGCACCCCGCTTCCTGCGGGCCGGGGACATGAGTGCTCAGAGCCCGGCAGCCCTCCTCCCTAAGGCTCGGCCCCAGGTCCTTGGCGTCTCACCTGTCCGCGGGGGCCGCTAGGCCACCCAGCAGAGCGAACGGGCTGAGCCAGCCCCAGAAGCTGCTGTCCGAGCGTCGCAGCAGCGCCACCTGCTGGCTGCTGGGCTCCTGGCGCAGCGGACTGTAGGACACCGAGCGGGCCTCGCGCTCGTCCGCGTCTCGGGAGTCCTCCTCCGTCTCCGTCACGCTCTCGGGGTCCGACCTCTCCTCCACTGAGGACGACGACGAGGACGACGATGAATCGTCCTCCAGCTCCTCCTCCCTGGCCTCGGGATCCTCTGCCTCTTTCCTCCACAAAGGGGTCTTCACGCCTGTAGGCGGGGACAGGGTCAAATGCAGCCCGCTGCCCTGGCTGCTTGCGTGGGGGAGATGCCTCCGGCCGGCTGCTACCTGCCAAAGGGCTTCGGAGTCCCAGATTCCCGGACTGCTGCGGAGTTCCCACCCTCTTGAGTGTCCTTGCTAAGGATTCAAAGCAAGTCACCTCGCTTCCATCAATCTCCATTTTTTCCGTCTCTGAAGCAGGAAAAGTTGCATCTACCTCAAGAGTTGTCTTTGAGACTGACTTTAGACAGTTGTGGGTAAAGCAGTTTCCTGCTTGGCGTTGGGCAAGCAATCAACGAACATATATTGCCAACCCGGAAGGAGGAGAGTTACCCAACATTAATAGACCAATTGTCATTTCAATAGGTGGTCGTTTACGAGTTGGGTTTTCTTTTTTTTTAATGAATTAGTTGTTTACTATTTTTCATTATTGATACAGTCTCCGTATGTTGTTCTAGCTGAAGAGGGAAACTCACTATATAGACCAGGCTGGCCTAGAACTCACAAAGAGCCTTCTGAGTATGTTTCGGCGAAGTGTGACTTTCCCTGGTGGCAGGAAGCCCAGTATCACTGGGGCCGGGGTGGACAGGCATAGATGACTAAACCAGAAACAGGTCTCAGACTTGACCAGTTGCAAGTGAATTTCAGCCACACTGGCCCCTCTGCCTAACACTTTTGTCAGTTTACACACCACTTCTAGTAGTATATGAGGGTCTGAGGCAAGTTCCTCAACTGACACAGAATAAGCAGGCCTTCTCTGGGAGGTATCCATTATTTCTCCCTCAGCAGATATTCATCTAGCACACAGGCAGCCCCGGGACAGCTAGATTTAGAGTACAAAGAAGGGAGCACGGGGGGTGGGGCGTGGAGGGCTTGGGGTTTGCCCTGGAAAGATCCAGAACAATTTCCATAGATCTGTCCATAGATCCGTCCATCCGCTTCCGAAGTTGAGAATTGAATGGAATAATAGTAATGGATGAGAAGGTGTGTGTGTGTGTGTGTGTGTGTGTGTGTGTGTGTGTGTTGGGCATTGTGATGGTTAATATTGTCAAAGTGACAGGTTCAAAAAACACCTAAGAATTTGCATGAAGGAGTTTCTGGGTTCATTTAAGTGATGTAGGAAGACACATCCGGAAGATGAATGACATCATCCCATGGGCTAGAGTCTGGGGCTGAGTACAAAGGAGAAAGCAAGATGCCCTGTGTCCTAAATGCAGATGCAATGTGACCTCTTGCATTGCCACCAGAATTTTGCCATCACAATAGACTGAATCTTCAACGGTGAGCCAGGTGAGCCTGAATAACCATTTCCTCCTTTAAGCGTCTTTCTGTCAGGGATTTGTCACAGCAAGGAAAAAAACTGATCACTAGGCACCATGTGCTCAACTCACTTTTTCACGACGCCGCTTCATCCTGGCACCTTTCATGGGGGTGAGGAGGTGGGCCCCAGAGGGAGTCTCTAAATGTCACCAAGAGTATCTGAGAGTCAGGGAAACAGATGGAGATTCTGGTAGTGAAGATCAGGCCTAACACAGCCAGAAAGAGGCACTGGGAGAGATTTTGAGAAGTAGAATAGAGAATAGAGTTGGAAAGGGAGGTTAGGGCTTGAAGGTGATTCTCCATAATGGGAAACTATGCATGCTCTGATGGTCAGGCATGCACATACTGTATTGTAGCATGTTCCCTCCAACAGGACAGGGGACTTTAAGAATCATTGCAATGCTGGGCGGTGGTGGCGCACGCCTTTAATCCCAGCACTTGGGAGGCAGAGGCAGGTGGATTTCTGAGTTCGAGGCCAGCCTGGTCTACAGAGTGAGTTTCAGGACAGCTAAGCCTACACAGAGGAAACCCTGTCTCAAAGAAAAAAATAATAATTGCGGAAGAAATAGGTGGTGGCTCATGCTAATGGTCTCAGCACAAGAAAGGCTGCAGCAGGAGCATTGCTGAGAGCTCAGGCCAGCATCCTGTGCTATGCAATAGGTTCCAGGCCAGCCTGGGCTACAATCTGAGTCCTGTCTAAATCCTCTTCACTGTAATTTTGTTTCTGTTTTTTGTTTTGGGAGTGGAGTTTTCTTAATTGTTTATTTGTAGCTCTGTCTGTCCTATAACTCATTATGTAGATCAGGCTAGCCTCAAACTCACAGAGATCCACCTGCCTCTACCTCCTGAATGCCACCATGCCCACCCTGCCCATCCTTCTCTGAAAAAGATCCTTAACAACCAGGCCAGAGGAGACACAGAAAGGTCTGAATAGGAACAAGCAAAGAGAAGAGAACTGATGGAGGATGATCAAGAATATTTAGGGAGAAGAAAGCTGAGGGCTTATAGAAGCATGAATGGGTAACTGGGAAAAGGTTCAATTTTTCTAGCATCACCATGGTGATGGGCTGATGCTCGAGATGGGTCAAGGGGTCCTTGGCCCACACCCTTTCTAATCCCACTCACCGTGTTTATCCATTCTTCCCAACGCTGTACTGCCTGTTCCCTCTGGTCAGGAACTGGGATGTGTGTGTGTGTGGGGGGGTGCCCAGTGCCTATAGAACTCCATATGGTTTCTAGGGCATCTGTTAGATCACAGAGGGTGGGACTAGAATCTCAGCTGCCCATAGGCTCTGCTTAGAGACCAATGCCTTTTCTAGAATCTCCAGATTCAAACAAACCCCACATGTCCCCTACCTTACCCCAAGGAGGATTCCAATGGGGAATAGAGGGTAGCTTTGGCCCCAATAGACTAGGTTCGAATCCCAGCTCTACCATATAAATATAAGACCCATCAGACCTTCAGCAGCAATCATCTTACAGGAACAGTTATTCAGGAAGGCCATTGCTGGGGATGACACCTAGATGTGGGCACCCGGAGTCATATCCTTGAGTCATTCCCTAAGTCCCAATATTCTTGACAGACACACCTAAGCCAACAAACCTAGCCAGGGGTCCCAGTTGTTCATCTCAGCTGCCTCCCCAGGCCCGATCTACCCACCAGCCCTTTGCCCTTTATTTTTCTTAGGGTAATTTGGGGGCTTATGGAATTTCAATGTGTGTTGGAGGCTGAAGAGATGACTCAGCAGGTAAAAGCGCTTATTGTTTTTGCAGAGGACACTGTTTGGTACCTAGCACCAATACAGCCCCCAACTCCCTACAGCTCCAGTTTCATGGGACTTGGTACCACCTTCTGGCTTCTGAAGGTACCAGGCAAGCACATGGCGCAAACACATGTGTGCAGGCAAAAACACATATACATAAGATAAAGAAATCTTTTTTTTTTAAATGGAGTGTCATAAAAGTAACACTAGCATAAGATCAAATCAGGACTTGCACTCACAGAATAGAAAGTCACAGAATAAAACCAGGTTTCAGTGAAAATGTGAACACACAATCTTCCCAGAATATAGGCAGCATGAGAGAGGATTCAACACCAGAAAAGAATGAGCTACATTTAGTAGCAAGCCCAAGCACTACCTCCTGCTTTTCATAGAACATGCCCAGAGAACAAGGTAAAGCTTGATACTAAAAGGTGATGCATACCTGTGATTCCAGTATTCCTGAATCCGAAATGGGATGATCGGGAGTTTGAGGCCAGCCTGGGCTATAAATGAGATCCTGGAAAGGGGCAGGGGAGGGAAAGAGAATAGGTGGGGGAGAGGGAGGGAGAGGAGAGAGGGAAGGAGGAAGGGAGAGGAGAGAGGAGGGTGGGTTGGTACAAGATCCATCTTATCTGGCAATAGAGCTGACTTTAAATCATCCATGATGGCCATATATGCTTCTATTGGAACTCTCTGGAAATCCCAGCTTGTGTAGAGAAGGGGAACAGAGCTTTGAAAGGTTGAACATAGGTCAGCAAAAGTGTATCTGGCTAATCAAAGATTTAAATGGCTAACTCTAGCAATGGTCCCAACTTCATACCACTTATTCACCCAATAAGCCAAAAGGTAGGGGATGTAGGGCTAGCTCAAGGTCCTGGTGACTTTATTAATGGCCACAGGCATCAGCAGACTCTAAGGCTTGTGCTGAGGACTCTCTGTCACTGAAGCCACAGGCTGGTATGGATGCCAGAGACTCTCTCCTCTTTCTCTCTTCTCTTGCCTTCCCTACCCCTCAGCTGGCCAGCCATCCTTCTGTTCTCCAATCCAGGCATTTCCTTAGAACCAGACTATGCTGAGTTCTTGGAATTACCCATTCCCTGCACAGTCCCTAGGGAACTGCTAGCTTTCCTGCCCCAAGCCTTTTTGCCTTCAAGAACTCACTGAGCAAAATCTGAGACATCATCTCTCCATCCTTCCCACATCGTTGACCCTAGGAAACAGTACATGCTCCTGTTAGACAGTCCAGAAGGCCTGAGATTTCAGCACAGCCAGACGTCTCTGATGCTGGGGTGGGGCTGCACTAAAGTCACCTGTCAGCTATCCCTGACAGTAGGTGAGTTAGAAGTGCCAGAGAGAAGAGCATGCGGCTTCTAGGGAGAGATCAGGAAAGAGATTGAGGGTAAGACCAGTCTCCTGGGCTTAAAGGATGCCTGTGCATGTCAGTGGGGGTCTTAGCCATAAGCAACAGAAAACAGGCCTGGGCTAAAGCAAGTAGGAAAGATTTCTCTGGCTATGGGAGAGTCCATAGAACCACCAACCAGTTGGGATGAAGGAGATTTAGGGGCCTGGCACCCCAGCTAAATTTCTACCAGTCACCTCTGCATAGGCAGGACAACACTACTTTGTCTACTGGTGGACTTGTGAAACGTTTCCAAAGTCATTTTGTCTGTAAATGACAGCAGACCAACTCATATTACAAGACAAAAGGGTGAATGCACTCTTCCTTTGTCACAGATGGAGCTCTGGGCCTAAATCCCCTTAATTTCTGTTCATCACCACGTTCTCCAACCTAAGAGAAATATGAGTGCAGAATTTTCTTCTTCTTCTTCTTCTTCTTCTCCTTCTCCTTCTCCTTCTCCTTCTCCTTCTCCTTCTCCTTCTCCTTCTCCTTCTCCTTCTTCTTCTTCTTCTTCTTCTTCTTCTTCTGTTTTTGTTTTTGTTTTCGAGACAGGGTTTCTCTGTGTAGCCCTGGCTATCCTGGAACTCACTCTGTAGATCAGACTGGCCTCGAACTCAGAAATCTGCCTGCCTCTGCCTCCCAAGTGCTAGGAATAAAGGCGTACGCCACCACTGCCCAGCTCTCATTTCTTTTTCAAATGAAAAATTATTTTTATTTATATCTATGAGTGTTTTACCTACCTACACACACACACACACACACACACATACACACACACACACACACACACACACACATGCCTGGTGCCCATGAAGGCCAGAAGAGAGTGTTAGATTCCCTAGCACTAGAGTTATGGATGCTTGTAAGCCAATATGTGGGTGCTGGGAACTGAACCTAGGTCCTCTACAAGAGCAACAAGTGCCCTTAACCACTGAGCTACCTTTCCGGTCCTCTCATTTCTTTCATAAAACCCAACTCACATTTTATTTACAACATTAAGTCTCCCCCTTAGAACATAAGTCTACCCAATTCCCTCCTAGACATAACTAAATCTCTGTTACAATTCTCCATTGTTTCATGTGTAGGTTTAAAATAGCTCATGGCTCAGAGGATAAGAAAACTTTTGGCTAAGCCTGGGGACCTGAGTTGGATCCCTAGGGCCCACATGGTGAAGGAATAGAACTGACCCCGGCAAGTTGCCCTCTGACTTCTGCAGGCAAGCTGCAGTCGCACAGACATATGCATGCATGTTAAAGGAAACGTTGTATTTAACTGAAAAATACTACAGATTTTTAAAATTTTAGTTTACATAACTTAGGGGTTGCCAGGTTAGATCCTGTATGTACACACAGTCTGATTTTATACAAGTGTTGCTTTACATGTTAATTGAGTTGTAAAAAATAAATTAAAAAAACAAAGGATAATATGTAACACAGACAGTATATGGGACCAAAAGCCAAAAGATTTGCAACCTGACCCTTTACACAAACTATAAAGCTGAGACTTATAAAAATTTTGTTTGTGGAACTATTGTATGGTTAGAACTATAATTTGCCTATGTCTCCACTTTCCCCTTCTTCCTTCTAGTTAAGAACCACCTCTGGCTGGGCGGTGGTAGTGCACTCCTTTAGTCTCAGCACTTGGGAGGCAGAGGCAGGCAGATTTATGAGTTCAAGGCCAGCCTGGTCTACAGAGTGAGTTCCAGAATAGCCAGGGCTACACAGAGAAACCCTGTCTCGAAAAAAAAAAAAAAAAAGAACTCTAGTACCCTAAAGTCCCCTGTACCCAAAGGTCTTGTGTACCCCAAGATCCTCTGTCCCTTGATCTCTGTGTTTGGATGCCAATTCTTCCCTTCTATGTGAATTCTCTATATGTACAGGGAACATGACTCCACAACTGCACCCCTAAAACTCTAACATCCAATTGGGAGAAAGAAGCACTTCTCCTTGTAGCTCCAATTCAGAACCACAGAGAAGGGGGCTGGGGAGATGTCTCAACAGTTAAGAGCACTGGCTGCTTTTCCAGAGAACCTGAGTTCAATTCCTAGCACCCATATGGTGACTCAGTGCTCTGAACACGCACATGTTCAAGGGGATTCAATGCCCTCTTCAGCCTCAAGGGCACTAGGTATGCATGCAGTGCACAGACATACATGGGGACAAAACATTGACAGACATTCAATAAATAAAAATAAAATTTAAAAGCCTTTTTAAAAAATCACAGGTAGGGGTTCTGTGTGGATGATTCTGGATCACATGGTCACCTAGATGAGAAGCTCCTGAGGTGAAGAAGGGGAAGATATCTGCCATTCAGAAAACATGTGGCAATAGCTGGAGATGTTCTAAGATGTAGTAACAATCTCAAGGCCAGCCTGGTCTACAGAGTGAGTTCCAGAACAGCCAGGGCTATACAGAGAAACCCTGTCTTGAAATACAACAACAAAAAACAAACAACAATCTGGGATATATACTATGAGCATTTGGTGGGTAGAGGGCAGGTATTCTGACAAATGTCCCACAGTACTCAGGACAGCCCTTTACAATAAAGAACTAGCTAACCAGGGCCTCGGAGTATCAAGGCTGAACACCCGTTTTCAACCAATCCTATGAACTCTGCAGTAGCAACATGGAATGTGGCTACTTGTCATCACCTGGTCTAAGCCAACATTGCCCTCCTTAGATGGTGTTGGTATTCCAAATGTTATCCAGTTACTCCTGTGTTCCTGCCGTCACTCCACACAGCTGCCCAAGTAAAGGCATGTCCCTGCCCTCAACTCTACAGTGCACTCACCATTTCACTCGGAGAAAAGGCATCTTGGCACCCCCCTGCCAGGCCCTGGTTGACTTGGGGGCCTCATTTCTTCTCAGCCTCATGTCTGTCCTCTCTTTATTATTTTTTCAAATTTTATTTATTTAATGTGTTTGCTTATATACTGTGCTCTGTGCCAAATGTATCCCTGGCCTGTTGTTGTGGAGGCCAAAAGAAGGTGTTGGATGCCCTCTGCTAGAGTTACAGACAGCTGTGAGAGGCATGCATGTGGGTGCTGGGAATCAAACCTAGATCCTCTTGAAGAGCAGCCAGAGAGCCTCTGAGACACCCCTCTAGCCCTCCTCCTCCTTCTCTTAGGAAAGATTTGTTTATTTTTGTTTTATCTCTATGAGTATTTGCCTACATATGTGTCTGTGCACCATTGGCACGCCTAGTGCTAGCAGAGGCCAGTAGAGGACGCCTGATCCCCTGGAACTGCAGTTACCAATGGTTATGAGCAGCCACGTGCAATCTGGGACCTGAACTCAGGTCTTCTGAAAGAGCAGCCGGTGTTCTTCTCTATCCCTCCTCATTTTTTAAAAATTTCTATCTGTATGTATGTCTGTGTGCCATGGGTGTGCAGGTGCCCATGGAGTCCAGAATAGGGCATCAAATCCCCTGGGGTAGGTGGCACAGATAATTATTATGTGGGTCCTAGGAGCCAAGCCCAGGCCCACTACAGAAGCTGCAATCTCTCCTAACTGCTGCCAAACCATCTCTCCAGCCCCCTCCTCCTGTCTTCTGTGATTCTCTCTCTCTCTCTCTCTCTCTCTCTCTCTCTCTCTCTTTTTTTTTTTTTTTTTCTTGTCGCGCTATTCTTAGAACATACCAAGCATGCTCCTGCCTCCAAGCCTCAGCACTGGCGGCTTTTCTTCCTCATGCAGGGTCATGTCCTCACTCTCTCAGTTCTCTGTCCTGGTGACACCTTGTCACCAAGGTTTTCCTTTATGGATGGTGTCACCTCCTCTAAAGCTACCACTCTCTTCTCCTATATCCCCCCTGATATTTATCACTGCCTGATTGACTTTACATTTATTCTGTTGTTATTTGTTTTGTCTTTTGATTTTTGAGACAGGGTCTTACCATGCATGCCAATCTGGACTTGAGTTTGCTATGTAGGCTGGCCTTGAACTCTCAACACTCCTGCCTCAGCTTCCCAGCTGCTGAGATTACGGGGTGTGCCAGTACCCTGAACTAGACTTCTTTGTTCATCTACCACCCATCACCCAGTAACATACATGTAACATACATGTAGCCTCCATGAGTTCAGGCAGTGACATGTTTTGTTTGTTGCTGTATTCTAAGCTCCATGATAGCGTCTGGTACATAGTAGAGGCTTAAGAACTCTTTGTTAGCCAGGCAATGGTGAGGTGTGCCTTTAATTTCATCACTTTGGAGGCAGAGGTGGTCGGATCTCTGAGTTTGAGGCCAGCCTGGTCTACAGAGTAAGTTCCAGGACATCCAGGGCTACACAGGAAACACTGTCACAAAGCAAAGCAAAACAAAACAAATAAATAAATAAACAAACAAAAGGAGCTGGGCAGTGGTGGCACATACCTTTAATCCCAGCACTTGGGAAGCAGAGGCAGGCAGATTTCTGAGTTCGAGGCCAGCCTGGTCTACAGAGTGAGTTCCAGGATAGCCAGGGCTACACAGAGAAACCCTGTCTCAAAAAAAAACAAAACAAAAATAAATAAACAAAAGGAAAAACAGAGAAGGAGGAGGAGGAGGAGGGAGAGAAGGAAGAGGAAGAGGAGATTGCGGGGTGGGGGTAAGGAAAAAGAAAGAAAGAAATCTTTATTGAATGAATGCACTGCTGTGACCATGGGATGAGATTGTTCTAGAAGAATCACATGGATGAGACAAATTCTCCAGAGCAGGTAGGACTCCTGATGCTCAGACAGGGCTGCTGGGAGAGCCTGGGAGAGCCGGAGCTCACCCAGGCTGTGTATTCTGGTGTTTCCATACACACACTATTCCCTTGTTCCTCACAGCACCCTAGGATAGATATTGTCCTTCCCATTTGACAGTTGACAAACTAAGGCACAGAGAGACTGTGGCTTGCGTGCCACCTCCAAAGGGATGTAGGGCAAAGCTCCCATCTTTGGGCTCTATTGCTGTCTCTTCCATGCTCATTCATTTCCAGTGCTCCCCCATCCTTAAGCCCCAGCCCTGGAACTTCTCCCTCAACTCCCCCCCAACCCCCCCCCCCCACACACACACACACAAGGAGTCAACTGAGAGAGAACTCAGTCCCACCCTCTCTGGCCAGCTCTCCATACTCAGGCCTCCCAGCAGGACAACAGGCACTTGGCTGCTGGAAGGAAGGGTTAACAAGGAGTGTTTGTAGCAGCTGCTGTCTCCAAGGAGAGGAAGGAAAGCAGAGCAGCAGGCCGCAGCCTACATGCTTGTCTTCCGGGCTCCCTGGCCGGGAAGGTGGCGGGTCTGGAGGCAGGCGATGAGGGCCTGACCTGGGAAAAGAGGAGAGCCTTCAACTTCCACCAGTCCCAGAAGCGCTGAACTCTGAATGGACTAGGCAGCTGAGAGTGAGGTTGCTGCAAGCCACTGAAGAAAAGTTCAGGCAGGGACTGAGGAATGCGGGCAGTGGGGGCTGGGCCTAGCCCAGCGGCTGAAGCCCACAGCGAGCCTCATAGTCAAGAACCCTGAGCTCTCAGAGGGTAGAGGGGGGACCCATTGACTCAAGGAGAACTGAGCCAGGACCTTGACCTGGCAGGTAGCAGAAGTAAAGAGACATCAACCTCCTGCGGGGACAGGAGGTTCCTACTTCCTCCCACACTTGAGTTCCAGTCATGTCTCAGCATGTGGGACATGGGAGGAGACCCAGGACCCCAGGGCCTCCTGTGCGCAGCATCCGGCCCTTCAAGTCCTGCGAGCAGTACCTGGAGGCCATGAAGGAAGACCTGGCTGAGTGGCTTCGGGATCTGTACGGGCTGGACATTGATGCAGCCAACTTCCTGCGGGTGCTGGAGACTGGCCTGGTGTTGTGTCGGCACGCCAACGCTGTCACGGAGGCTGCTCTGGCCTTCCTGGCTGAGGCACCTGAGCGAGCTCAAAAGATTCCCATGCCCCAGGCTGGGGTTTTCTGCAATGGGGCTGCTCAGCCGGGTACCTTCCAGGCCCGGGACAACATCTCCAACTTCATCCAGTGGTGTCGCAAGGAGATGGGGATCCAAGGTAAGGTAACCATTTCACACCTTTATATTACAGGGGCATGCATCACTTGGAGGCTTAAACTAAGTTAGACTTGGGGCTCAGGAGTTGAGGTATTCTAGATTTTCCACGCGGCAGCTTCTCCGTTTGCACTTCAGTTTCTCCATCTCACAGTAAATATGCACTGATGACCAATAGATATTCATCAATGATTAAATCCACGAAGATATATGCATTGCCTCTTCTGTTTCCTGTGCAGGCTGGGTACCTAGAAACTGAAGAGAATAGAGCCCAAATGCCCAGGAATTGCATGGTCTAGGAAGGCAGCCAGATAAATAGATTCAGAAATTACAGCCCAGGGTGATATATGCTTCAAAGGCATGTATAGGATATGGGATCCAGGACGGAAGTGGTCAGTCTGATGGCATAGTAGTGGGCACCAGCAAGGGCAACAAGAAGGAGGAGATTTGGGCTAAAGAAAGAAATTTGGGAGAGGGGATTAAGGAGTCAGGGAGTAGTGGCAAAGCACAAGGTAGTGGGAGAAGCTGGCCAGCGAGCAGGAAGGACTGAAGCAGTGGTTCTCCGTCTTCCTAATGCTGAGACCCTTTAATACAGATTTTCATCTTGGGGTGACCCCCCAACCATAAAATTATTTTCATTACTACTTCATAACTGTAATTTTGCTGTGGTTATAAATTGTAATGTAAATATTTGATATGCGGGATCTCTGATAGGTGACCCCCTAGGGGTCATGACTCACAGGCTGGGGACCTCTTGACTAAAAGGATGGGAAGGAAACTCAAGAGGGGAGGGCTACAGGGAGAGGCACAGTCCTTCAGGCACTCGCAAGACTCAGAGTGTGACAGTTTTTGGCCTTGAACCCAGGAATGGGATTAGGTGTGATTGTGCAATTTTCCAGGCCAAAAGTAACTGGGAGGAGACAGGGTCAGGTTTAGACTCCCGGCTGGTGAAAGGAAGGGAGGGCCTGGATCAAAGGTTAATCAAAGCTAAGGATGTAGCTTATGTATATCTTATGTAGCTTATGTATATCTTATGTAGCTTACGCACACTTTATATATGGCCTTGGGTTCCATTCCCAGGACCATACCACAAAATAACTGCTGCTTTCTGTTGAGATAGACTACACCCCCGTTTTTCAGGTGAACACTGGGACTCTGGGACTAGCTTTGGGGTCCCATAGCCATGGGAGATTCCTGGACTGAGCCTTATAGGGTGGGGTAGCCAAAGTCTATCGTCAAGTTAGTCTGATTATCTAGAGTTGAATTTAGGGCGTCTGGAAGATGGGTAAGAAGAGCAGAAATCGCTTCCTGCTCCTGGGATCTTCTCATTGGCTAAGTGAGTCTCGGGAGAGCTAGACAGGGAGAGCTCTCCTTCTGCCCTAGGATCAGCCAGGCTCTATTTAGACTTGTGTGGACCCCTTCTAAGAGCTTCCTCAACCTGAGATGCTGAATTCCGAGCCACTACCCCTGCCTTGGGATGGGTTCCAGCGGAGGACTCAAGCCACCCGTGTCCCCTTCTCTCCTTTGTCCAACACCAGAGGTGCTCATGTTCGAGACAGAGGACCTGGTGCTCCGCAAGAACGTGAAGAGCGTGGTATTGTGTCTGCTGGAGCTGGGTCGACGCGCTTGGCGCTTCGGCGTGGCGGCGCCCGCCCTGGTGCACCTGGAAGAGGAAATTGATGAGGAGCTGCGGCGCGACCTGGCCCTACCATCGCCGGACCCGCTACCTCCCGTACCCCCTGCCCGCAGGCCTTGCCATTTCCACAACCTAGATCAGATGGTGAGGTGCCCGGCCACGCCCTCAGGCCGAGCATGTGCCCTGCTTTCCTCTTTCCCAGTCCCCATGGCCCTGCTCCACTCTGAGCCCCACCCCTAACCACGTGTGATAGAGGATATTGCGGCACTGCACCTCTCATTTGGCCCTAAGGATTGGGTGCCAAGAACATGGTGTCTTTGCTACCAGCTAACACCCACCATGTGGCTTTGGGCAAATCATTTAACCTTTCCGATCTTCCCTTCACCAGCATGTAGTGTAAGGAGATACAGTACCTATTTTCCGGGACTGCTATGAGTTGCCACATAGAGAGCGTGAGACAAAGAGTGGGATCCCACCCTAGAGGAGCTACTTCCCGAGGCTAGCCCTATTCCCATCACTGAGGGAAATAGAGTTCTGGAGGGTTCCCCCTTTTTTCTTTCACTTTTCTTCCCTCCATTTCTCCATTTCCTCTCTTTCTGCTTTGCTCTTCTCTTTCCCCTCCTTTGCTGTGTGGCCATCTGTGGTCACAAACTTCTTCAGAATGGTTCCGTAGCTGGTGGCCTGTGATGGTTGTTCCACACTGGTCAGCTAGCACAGCACACTGCAGGAGAAGCGGACCTCAGGGGGCGGGGCGGCCCAGGTGGTTTTAAGCCGCCTTCTTCCTACTTGCCTCTCGACCCCCAGCCCTGACCTCAGCACCAGCCTGGTGCCACACAGGCACCACACTTAGCTTGGCCCCGTATATGAATGGACTTGGGTGTTCAGGCACAGAAGAGAGCTGAGCTTCTGCCTCCCTCCAACCACCCCCAGGTGCAGAGCCTCATCAGCCATTGCACATGCCCAGTGCAATTCTCTATGGTCAAGATATCAGAGGGGAAGTACAGAGTGGGGGACTCCAACACTCTCATCTTCATCCGGGTAAGTCTGATTTAGGTGGGGGAGGGGGGGACATTCAGGGTCAGTGAAATGAGGTTTCTTTTCATAGAAGCTCGACTAAGCCTGGGGTTGAGGACAGGAAGTCAGCCATCATATATCCCAAGTCACCAGGCCTTGAGGCATTCCCTTACCTTGGAAATTCCCAGGAGATTGCAGCCAAACTTGATATCTTCCCTTCGGTGCAGCCAGCACCACCATCCTCCACCACCTCCATCTGAGCTGAGACCACAGGGTGCCCCCAGGCAGAAGTAGGGTATATTAAAAAGGTACCCTCACTTTCCCACTCCACAGGATAGGTCAGAGTGAGGGACCCAAGAACCTGGGTTTTTGTGTTCTGTGTGCAGCCCCAGCCATGAGGATCTCAAAGTGCGCCACCCAGACCCTGGACCCATCCATTCTGTAGTGAGCAGCCTTGCAGGTCTGGGCGGAGGCGGGGCGGTTCTGGCTAGCTCTTCCCTGTGTCTGGCTTCACCTCCGGGGAGATGC
The DNA here is from genome assembly GCA_019843815.1 of Montemys delectorum. Taxonomy (NCBI): domain Eukaryota; kingdom Metazoa; phylum Chordata; class Mammalia; order Rodentia; family Muridae; genus Montemys; species Montemys delectorum. The sequence continues at coordinate 28,529 of JADRCD010210316.1, forward strand.
TCTATGCTTAGGTATGTGGACAGCAGTTGGGCGTGGTCAAGCCCTTTCCTTGGGCATAGAGCATTTCTGGGAGCAGAGCCAATAACAACCTGAGACCCCCTCAGACCCTGAGACAATAGTCTTGTGCTGTGGGCATGGGCCAGGGATTGTGGCCCCACTTTTGAACTGAGGAAATTAAAGTTTGGAAAGTCTATGAACCTGTTTTATTACAGAGTTGAGCAGGACTCCCACTGTCTCTGTCACACAACAGGAGCATGATGGTCCCATACCAAGCAGAGACATGTGCAAAGCCCTGTATAGCAACGAGAGTGCCCTGAGACCTGGCTAGCAATTCAAATACCTATGTGATCCCTTGTCCGTTGTGGCTGTGCAACTTCCTGTTTAGCAGTTTGGCCCCCCACCCTTGACAAGTGATGTCTGATGCCAGTCATGGGTAAAACTAAAATGCAAAATATTCTGTCTTCCAATCAGACTCGTGTGTAAGGGGGTATATACGGGAATAAGGGGAGCCCTCCCTCCACTCAGCTCTCAACCTCACCTTTGCTCCCTCAGATCCTCCGGAGTCACGTGATGGTGCGTGTTGGAGGTGGTTGGGACACGCTGGGCCATTATTTGGATAAACATGACCCCTGCCGGTGTACATCCCTCTGTGAGTTTCCGAGAAAATTTTTCCTATGAGTCTGGTTATAGAGACATAGACATAGCTCCTAGTTGAGAGGCAACTTGTGGGAGGGCATATAGGCCTGATCTCCAGGGGCTCTGCTGTACAGGGATCCGTGGGTGAGGGCCGAGGGGCAGTCATAGCTCAATACTAAGAGTAACCACAAGGTGGCGCGCAAGGCACGCAGAAACAACGTTGACCCAGTTACATCTCAGTAGAGCTCAGATTTGGCCTTGGAGTCTACACAGGGGAACTTAAGTCTCTCAGGTTTTCACTCTCTCTTCTCTCTTCTCTCTTCTCTCTTCTCTCTTCTCTCTTCTCTCTTCTCTCTTCTCTCT
>JADRCD010210317.1:0-10069 GCA_019843815.1 Montemys delectorum
AGAGAGAGAGAGAGAGAGAGAGAGAGAGAGAGAGAGAGAGGGAGAGACAGAGCGAGACAGAGAGAGGAAGAATGAAGAGGAGGAGGGGAGAGAAAAGGGGACAGGAAGCTAGGAGGAGAGGAGAGAGAGCATGCTAACTGGGAACTTTTGATCTTTTGAAACCTCTCAGTCTACTACCAGTGACACACCTCCTCAACAAGGCTACATCTCATAATCCTTCCTAAACAATTTTAACATCTGAGGACTAAACATTCAAATACATTAGCCTATGGGACTGTTTTCATCTGAACTACCACATTCCTCCAACATTGCACACTAATGCTTTGTTCTAAGTAATCCTTTAGCTTAAATATTTCCTAGATAGTGACACTAGGGAGAAATGTGTGTGTGCGTGAATCTCCTGTTATACAGAGAGAGAAGGGGAGGGATGAGAGGGAGAGAGAGGGAGGAAGAGATAGGAAGAGGGAGAGGGAGAGAAGGAGAGGAAGGAATGAGAGAGAGGGAGGGGGAGAAAGAGGCAGGGAGAGGAAGAGAGGGAAAGGAAGAGGGGCAAGAGAGAGAGAGACAGAGGGAGAGGGAGGGAGAGAGAAGGAGAGAGGGAGAGGAAGAGGGGTGAGGAAGAGGGAGAGGGAGGGAGAAAGAGAGACGGAGAGGGAGGGAGAGAGAAGAGGAGAAGGAGAGAGAGGAACAAAGAGGGAGAGGGAAGGAGAAGGGGAGAGGGAGGGAGGGGGAGAGAATGCGATGAGGGGAAGGTGCAGGAGGAGATGGGGAGATGGGTTTCAATACCATGACCTCAGAGACAAAGCTGACCACTTCACCAGGAGAGGCCTAAAGTTTGAACATTTTATTTATTTTTATCTTATATGACTGCTTTTACCATGCGTGTACCATGTGTATGTACTATCTGTGTACCTGGCGACAGCAGAGGCCAGAAGATGGCACTGGTTCTCCTGTAACTGGAGTTACAGATGGTTGTGAACTGCCATATAGGTTCTGCGAGGCAAACCTGGGTTCTCTACAAGAGCAGCAAACACTTTTAACCACCAAACCAGCCCTCCAGTCCCAGACCCAGACTTTGAAATGATTAGTTGTCTTTGGCGTGAGTCTCTGTAAAATGTGCTAGCAGGAGGTGGTCTGGGGGAAGGCAGCTTTTCTGGCTCACCACCATATTGACAGCTCTCTCAGTAGTCTCTGTTCATTGGCTTCTGTTCTGACAGACACCCTAACCCTTGGTATTCAGTTACACTTGCCTCACCGAGGTAAAGCTTCAGGACTTTTAGTAAGTCGTTCAGTTGCCTCAGAGAGCCCAAAGCCTGCCTAACAGTAGAAGGTCCTGGAGTCTGCGGTGGAACAACTTTCAAGCATCCGCCAATTGATTCTATTTGGGGATTTCTCTTTTCCTGACTCTGGCTCTTTCTGTCATCTTCATGTAGCATGTTAAACTGTGGTACTTTCTGCTTTGATTTTCAGCTTAAGTCATGTCTGGCCTCTGCCTCAGAGGTGCTTTCTGTTTCTACTTCTTTCTAGCTTATAGTTTATTTCTCCACTTAAAGCTTTTTCTTCTGTGTTCTGTCTGGGTATTCCAGCACTTGGACTATGAGAACCGGTGGGGCAGCCTTCATTTCTGGTGACAGCTTTTGGGGGTCTGCTCTAGCAAATTACTCCAATTATGCTTATGACTACATAAAAAAGAAAAGGAGGCGTATTATTTTAAATTATTATAATTTGAGCCACTCTATGCATTTGTTTTTAGAGAAATGTGTTTATTGAATGGATAACTATTTTATACCTATTTTAGTATTGTTTTGCAAGGGAGCAGGGATGGGGAGAGAAATTCCTGATGTTGAGGCTTTAGTGGCAGTGCACAATCAGGCTTTGGTCTTGACTGAAGGAAAATCAGTAATACAAATAGAAGTGCCAAAGTTGTTTTGGAAAAGCTACAGCCAGGAGGAGGGTGAAGCCGCAGCAGAGATGAGTGGGCTGGCTGGGATACGGCACTATCAGAGATAAAAACCTTCAGCCCAAGCAAAGATATCACAGAACCTGCTTCCCCACAACCAGGGAAAACTAAGGAAGGTGGGGAAGAAAACAAGGGGAGTCTGGAGTGGTGTCCTCCTCTTGAACCCTGCAGGGTACTCTCATTGGATGCTACTCATCCCTACTAAGACTATCCCCCCAACCCTCACACCTTGACATGGGGAATACTGGGCAGCTACTTGGTGACTACTAGGCACATACTCCCTTTTTCACACTAGACATTATAAATTGGAATTATACTGGGCAATCCTGTTGGTATGACCTTGTCAGACTGCTTGAATTAGTCTCTAAGTTAGCATTCAATAGGCTCACTATCCTGATGGCTGATAGAGGGCTTATACTGCATAAGACTAGAGAGGAAGTGGGGAAAAGACATCAGGACTAACCAGTTGAAACTCTTAACTTTCCTGAGATGGTCCCAGGTGCATAGCCTAATTGTAAAATTAATGAACTAGAGTAGTAGATCTAGAGTGTTGGGTAAATCACCTCAGGCCACGAAAAATTGAGTCAGGTTGTATGAGACAGGTAGTCCCTAGCCATAAAGAATAGCTTAGTCCCAGCCTGTCCATTCAGCTCCACCTGCAGAAACAATATGTTCAGATATGGAAAGCACACTGCCCTGCTTCCAGTCAAACAACAAAAACTAGCTGTAACTTCCTGGTAGATATCCAAGTGTGTGTGTGTGTGTGTGTGTGTGTGTGTGTGTGTGTGTGTGTGTGTGTATGTATGTATATGTGTGTTTGTATGGGTGGTGGTGGGGGTGGTGGTGGGGGTGGTGGTGGTGGTAGTGGTGGTGGTGGTGGTGGTGGTGTGTGTGTGTGTATGTGTGTGTGTGTGTGTATGTGTGTTTGTATGGGTGATGGTGGGGGATGGTGGTGGCGGTGGTGGTGGTGGTGGTGGTGGTGGGGGGTGCGTGTGCGTGTGTGTGTGTGTGTGTGTGTGTGTGTGCATTTTCTCTTAAACACGATCTTATGTAGTACAATCTGGCCTCAAATTTGCTCACAGCCAAGGCTGACTTGAATTCTGAATTCTTCTGCCTTTACCTCTCAATAGGCATGCACCACCATGCCTGGTTTAGGAGACATAGTTTTGGCTCACCAACTCCTCTTTCAGGTAGGGATCTCTAACTAAACTGCAGGCATAGGTAACACGTTTTTTTCTAGAAGGCCAACAATTCCACCTACAGCTTCCTCTGGAGCAGTGGTCCTCAACCTTTCTAATGCTTGGACCCTTTAACACAGTGCCTCATGTTGTGGTGACCCCGAAACCACAAGATTATTTTTGTTACTACATCATAACTGCAATTTTGCTACTGTTGTAAACTGTAGTGTAAATATCTGTGCTTTCTGCTTGTCTTAGGTGACCCCTATGAAAGGGTCGTTGGACTTTCTAAGGGATGGTGACCCACAGGTTGAGATGCACTACACTAGAGGAAACTGGTTGGTGGTAATGCAGATCATGAAGTTGCTAAAGCTCATCACATGATGACACTCATTCCCATGCTTGACTGGTCTGCATCCGAGCCTCAGAGTTCTACTTCTGTCATAGAAAAGGCTATTGGCTGTTTGTCCTGGATTGATTTGTTGCTGTGATAAAAGGCTGACCAAACACAACTTGAGGAGGAAGGGGTTTATTTGGCTTACACTTCCAGGTCACCTTCCATCATTGAAAAAGTCAGGGTAGGAACCCAAGCAGGAAGCATGGGAGAATGCTGCTTGCTGGCTTGCTCTCCAACTTGCTCACAGACTTATGCTTACCTAGCCTTCTTATCCATCTTAGGACCTGCTTAAGTTAGTGCTGCCTACAGCAAGCTGGGTCCTCCTGTATCAGTCAGCAATCAAGCCAATCTAGACATCTCCACACAGAATCAATCTCATCTAAGTAGTTTCTGAACTGAGGCTTCTCTCAGATGACAGTGCCAAGTTGACAGTTAGGGCTAATCAGGATGCTGGAGAATTGCTGAATCAGAATAAGACAACAGAACAAGAAACAAAAGGAACAATATTCCTTCTGGGCTACTTGCTGGGACCAATTGTTAAGTCCAGTTGCATGAGTTTATTTTTTGAAAGATGCTCTGGTTAATTACAATAAGCTGTGGATTACAGGACTGGGGTTACTTGAAGTCATATAAAGAACATCTGCTAGCTATATAGTTTATCTTCAGAATAACCCAAAGGCTTTACATAATCAAGGTCAAGACTGCCGGGCCGTGGTGGTGCACGCCTTTAATCCCAGCACTTGGGAGGCAGAGGCAGGAGGATTTCTGAGTTCGAGGTCAGCCAGGTCTACTGAGTGAGTTCCAGGACAACCAGGGCTACAGAGAGAAACCCTGTCTTGAAAAAAACAAAAACAAAACAAAACAAAAAAAAAAGGTCAAGACTTATGCCAAGATTGACAACTCAACTTTTACTCAAATGCCAAAGTGAAGAGAGTTCAAATACATGCTGTTGTGTGTTGATCCTTTTTAAAGGTTGGTTTAAGTCTTTCCCACATAGGCTGACAAAGCTACCGATGTTATTAAAGCCCTGCTGAGGGAGATTGACACTCATTTTGGACTGTTTAATAGTGAGCATACTAATAGTTGTCCCTACCCTTATTTTTGAGGTAACACAAAGGACAAACACAGATGAACCAAACAGGGACTACCTTTATCCTGGTGGCCCCAAACCTCGTGTAAGACAGAAAGGATGAGTCATGCCATGGAAGGATCCATCCTAAAACTGTGCCATGATGCACCAGCACTGGGACCAGGTCCTACCTCCTGCCCCGGGAGAGTAAGAGAAGCTTCCCTGAGCTACACTTAAGCCCTCGTGGCATTGTTCATGCATAGCCACTCCAGACCAGGCTTAAACTGGGTGAGTTGATACGAGACCAGAAATGGAAAATTCAGAATCATGGGTGCTATCCAGCATAGGTTTTAAATTAATCTAGCATGGATGCATAGTGTTGGAGACGGTGCCCTTGGTGACTAGGTTCTGTTGAAAACTGGAAACACAGGGCTCTCTGACTGACTGACTGAGATAGGGACTGGCCCAGGGGAGGTGGTTCTGGTGACAAGGACAGAAGTGCAGCTTGCTGGAGTTAAGCCTCCGATGTACAAAACTATGAGAAGAAGACATCAAAGAATAACCCTGATATCCAAAGGAACAGGAGATCTGAAACAGACTTAAAGAGAACCATGCTGCCTGCATTCTCACTAACCTCTGGCCCTTCCCCAATCCGGGGACAGCTGAGATAAATGCATATGAGTGTACTTGGCAAAAATACATTTTGGGTCATTTCTTCATCCTTTGTGGGTGTTCACACACTTCTGAGGCCTTCCAAATTATACTTAGAGATATTAAAACTGCTTCTGATACTTATGGGGACCTGTTGTGACTGAAAGGAGGGACTGTTTGCTTTGAGATGAGCACATCTCCCTTGCTACAACGAATGTCACTTTCATAGACTGCATTGGTCTGGTGAAGGGCAGACTATGATATGTAATGACACCTTTACCAGGTCCTATGCCACAAGTCAACAAGGTACTAGAGGAATGGCTCCTGCCATTGTAAAAACGGCTTACTGTTCTGTGCCCATGAACAGCCCCAGGGGTTAGGAAGACTCATAGATGTCCCAGAAAGCCAGTCTGACTTTCAGGTATGATGATTGACACCGGTTGTCAACTTTCAGGGTCTAGAATCACATGGGATATGAGCCTCTAGGTATACTGTGTGGAATTGTCTACATGAGGTTAATTGAGGTGGGAATACCCGCTGTCAGAATGGGCATTACCAGTCCCTGGGCTGGGATCCTGAACTGTGTATACACACGGAGGAAAGGGGCATCCTGAGCTTTGTGTTCATCTCTCTCAGCTTCTGTTCACATATGCAACGTGACTAGATTCCTTACACTCTCACCACCAAAGCATGTCTGCTGTGGTGGATTTTAAGCCTGGAACTGTGTGCTAAAGTAAACCATCCCCCCCCCCTTTTTTTTTTTCCGAGACAGGGTTTCTCCGTGTAGCCCTGGCTGTCCTGGAACTCACTCTGTAGACCAGGCTGACCTCAAACTCAGAAATCTGCCTGCCTCTGCCTCCCTAGTGCTGGGATTAAAGGTGTGCGCCACCACTGCCCGGCAGCCATTCCCTTCTTAAGTTGTTTCTGTCAGAATATTTTATCGCAGCAATGAAAAAAGTAACTACATTACTGGGTTAAAAAAAAAAAAAAAAAAGAGGGATGTTTCCCACACACTGGCTTCTGAGTGCAAATCACACCATAGATAGATCATTCATTCCCTGATGGCTACCTCTGTGACTGCTCGTGATGCCACTCACTCCAGGACTCTTACACAGAAGTGAAACATCTGATTTGAGTTATGGTAAAAGCCTGCTGGGGCTATTGGACAGAAATCAGGTCAAGTTAGGAAAGCAATCCTAGGAAATGGGCTACAGTAGATCATTTGTTACTGACATATAACCAGAAACAATGTAAAAGAATGCTGTTTTAACTTGACAGGCAAAGCTTAGTTGGTTGAACAGAAAGCTAAAGCAGTTGATGAAACTGTCTCTGACATCAAGAATAGAGGGGAACCTTCATGTTGACCTACTCGCTGTGCCTCCTGGCTCCTGAGCCTTCCTGGCCTCAGAACAGCTTTCCTACTTTCCCATTGTTCCACTCCTCTGCATATCTGCCCACTGTTAGAAATGTGCTCTCACTTACACAGCTTCCCTTGCTGATCAGATGCCCAGCTGCAGATGCCATATTTCATGTGAAACCAATATGGTTATTATTAATAGTAGGAAGAATAGGAGTCAGATATGGGTACTTTATATTCTAGTATGAGGACACATTTGTACTTCATATCATGCATTAAAAGCAGTCCAGTCACATGCACTGCTAATGCTTTGTTTGTTCTGAGTTAACCTTTAATGTAGATATAGCCTGAATGGTGACTCAGGAAAAAATGCAGGACTTGGAAGCCTTAGGTGTATATAAGCTTCTCACTACACAGAGAGCTGATAATGAAGGAAAGGTGCAGGGAGCGATAAGAAAAGTACTAACATCATGAATCTCGTGGACAGGCTGGCTTCCCAACCCGAAGCTCAAGACAAAACTTTGAAATGATTAATAGCCTCTGTCCAGGTTCCCTAGACAATACACTAGCAAGAGCCGGCTTGAGGCAGATTCCCCATGGCTTCCAATATTGCTGACTCTCTACATAAAATAAACTTTCAAGATTTAAGTCCTTGCTCTTTGGTTTCTATAGTGACAGACGAGCAGTCACTGGTGTTCTGGTTAGACGTTCAGTAGCCATTCACTGCCCACATCTGTGTCTGACCAAACACCCTTGGAATGATCAATGAACTGACCCCGGAGAAGAAGAAAATGGAAATGAAAAATGTTGTTTGGATTTAGCAGTAATATCAGGCCTCTGGCAATCCTGATCAGCGTGCTTTAAGGAAAATCGTGAGGGAGAATCCCTATTAGAGTGAGCTGATATTTAAGCAGGAACGGAGAGAGCAAAGGCCGTGTGTGAAAGTGCATCTTTAGAAAACTTACGGAACACAACACAGACGTGAGACAATATGGAGCTGAGTGTAGCCAGAAGCTTGAAGTCAAGGGGGCTGATGACAATGGAATCACCTGGTTGAATATGACAGAAAAATGGAAGTAACAGATGGTGCTCATCTCCTCAAAATATCTATAAAATGTGGGGTCTCCAGCCACAGAGTCCTAAAATTTCTAATCCTGTAACTATGTTTCTGTTAAAGAAACGATTTACAATTGACTTTTATTTTAAAAATTCAAGGAAAGTCTTAGGGTTGAGTTAAAAGGAAAGTTGCCATTTCCTTCTAGATGAGGAAACTAATTCTGTGGTGGAAGTATTTGCTCTATGTGTGACTTGACCATTGGCCATCATGACTTAGCAAGTGCTGTGGTGACGCACTGGAAATCTTGATCTTTGTGTATAAGGAAATAAGGACAATACAATGAGGGGTAGGCCTATGGCAGAAAGCTATTAACATTCCTTCCTAGGAGAGGGCAGGACCACTGGACTCTCTGGTGTGATTCCAGTCACCACCCTCACCCCTCCTCCCATCCCTGTCCCAAAACGCGTATGGTATGGGAAAAAGGGAAACCAGCAAATACAGAAGGTGGGAATGTTGACAGGGTTAGGGCTTTTCAATAGTGTAGCTCCTGGGAGAAGGACTTCCCTGGCAACAGTCACCATGCTCCTATAGTAACCCCCATCCATATACATCTGTGCAAATAATCTGAGTGAAGTTTTGATTCATCAGGTTAGACTTGGATGAAATCTTTTTTCTTAGTCTGTTGGTGTCCTATCTGTCTGGGGTAAATTGCTATTCCTTCATGTCTCCCCAGGAAAGAAATGAAAAACCATATCAACATAAAAATATATTCATAAAAATGTATTTGTGAACCAGGTGTGATAGGGTATGCTTGGAGTCTTAAAAGATGAGGCAGAGGGCTCTCTTGAAGCCAGGAGTTCAGGTTCAGTCTGGGCAATAAAGTAAGATTACATCTAAATACAGTGTGTGTGTGTGTGTGTGTGTGTGTGTGTGTGTGTGTGTATGTGTGTTTATATGTCTGTGTGTGTATCTGTGTGTCTGTGTGTGTATATGTGTGTGTACGTGTGTGTGTATGTGTGTGAGTGTGTATGTGTGTCTGTGTGTGTGTATGTGCGTGTGTCTATGTGTGTGTGTATGTGTGTGTATATGTGTGTGTGTGTGTATGTCTGTGTGTGTATGCCTGTGTGTATGTCTTTGTTTGTGTCTGTGTCTGTGTGTGTGTGTCTGTGTGTGTGTATATATATATATATGTGTGTCTGTATGTGTGTCTGTGTGTGTTTGTGTATGTATATGTGTGAATGTGTCTGTGTGTGTGTGTGTGTGTGTATATGTGTGTGTACGTGTGTATATGTGTGTGTATATGTGTGTGAGTGTGTATGTGTGTGTATGTGTGTGTGTGTTTTGATGGTATATACAGTGAATTATAAAAAATATTTGTTATGCAAATATTTCAATAGAAATAAAAAAATCACTACTTAATAGCACTCATTCATAAATAAAAGGAGATGTAATTATATTACACAGAGCATTACCCATTAATTTACTTTCTTCACAGTTTTTACTTGTTCCAAGAATAAGTGGTCTTAAATTTGACTCTTCAAAATCACTTCTGGATTTAGACTTATATTTGAAAGACACAGATCTGGAAGAAATGAAAGGAAAGTTGTCATAATCAAAATAATCAGAAAATTTACAAAACAGATTTAAAATGCAAATTTGGAGAAATATAAACACTCCCATTCTGCAGATTGGAGGCAGAAGACTGAGACTGACTAGAGAAGGAACCTGAAGTGTTGCTGATAGTCAGTGGGGTGGTGCTGCCAGCATAGGAGCCTGTGCACATGGGATGCCAGTATTCACAAGCTGACCAGAACGCACATCAGAACTTGGTTCCGTGAGATATTTGGGACAGATTTGAATGCAAAGTGGCAATATATGGACTCAGGGACAGTTCATCTATCAGAGAGGGTGATGGCATCTACGTAGCACATGGAGAACCTCACTGTAACTGTTTTTTCTAGGTACTGCAACTGTCTCAGCAGGAGTAAAGATAGTCTAAGGAGGGAAACTTGTACCACAGTCCTTGAAACGATGGACTCCAAAAAAATTGAAATTTCTCAAAAAGTCCCACACTGAGCAAAAGAGAGGGTTGAAGTCTAGCGCCAGGCGGGGGGTGGGGTGGGGGCTGAAGCCTAAGGCCAGGCAGAGGGGGAGCTGAAGCCTAGCGCCAGCCTGAGGAGGAGCTGGTTTCTGAGAAAGAGACTTCACCCAGTGCTGGTAGATTGTCAGTTCACCTTTGGGGTTCTTTGGAGCTGAGGCAGTAAGGATGGGCATGACCACACCTTGACCACAGTTGCTTAGCAATGTATACCTCTTGCCCTCTAAATTTAAACCCCATGTCAGGACCCTGAAAGTGTGTGTGTGTGTGTGTGTGTGTGTGTGTGTGTGTGTGTGTGTGTG
>JADRCD010210317.1:10079-61481 GCA_019843815.1 Montemys delectorum
GTGTGTGTGTGTGTGTGTGTGTGTGTGTGTGTGTGTGTGTGTGTGTGTGTTGGGAAGAACTGCCCCTGGACCTATTTGTTTTCCCACTTAGTGTGACCACAATGAATAACTCCGCTTTCTCAACCTTTTACTGTAACTTCTTTGTATGATGTATTATGGATGAGTGGCTGAGCCTAACTTGTTAAGGTTCCTGGGACCGAGTTCTGACCCTAATCATCCTGGTAACAATATGCTAGTTCATTTAGGTGCCAGTTGACTGGATACAGGATTACCTAAAGAACTGGCAAATAATTCTTTCTGGATAGGTCTGTAGAGTGCTTCTAGACCAAGTAGGTGCAAGAGTTACTGGACCGAAGGGGATCTGTGTGCAGATGGGTGAGTACCATCCAATCCTTTGGGAGTCTAAACAGAACAAATTCAGCTTCCGCTCTTCCCTGAAGAACACACTCATTCTGACTGTTCTTGGATACCAGGATTCTAGATTCTTTGACATTTGGGCTCCAAGACAAAAGTTCTCCCACCTTCCCCCGGGTTCTCAGGCCTTCAACCTCAGAGTGAAAATTGGATCACTAACTTCCCTTATGTGCTATTGTGTTTTTCTGAGAAATGGTGTTTGTAGCTTGCCTTTACAGCTCTAACTCTCACACAGCCTGTGACCAAGTTACTGTGTGATTTGAGATCATTTATAACAATGTAATGTTTCCTGTTGCATACTCAACCTGTGCAAAATTGATCAACCATAAAAGGAAAACCAATAGCATTGCCACTGATCTTCCGAAGCTTCGAACTCCCCCAGAGCATCATGAACCCTGTTCTTTCATCATCATTTACGGCTTTGACTTGGAACAAGGTATGTGTGTAAGATGTGGTGACTAGACCCAAGGCTATTTACTGAGGCAGCAGAGTATTGAAAGCAATGTCTCAATCTCCTCCAAATGTTGAAAACATGTGGCTATAGACTGGTAATACTTGATAGAATCTTCTCTTGTCTTTGTGTGCTCTTCTGAGTCTTTTATGTAGTTCCGTTCTTTTATGTAGTGACGTGACATCATACCGGCTTCCCAAGGTTTCCAGCCTGCAGAGGGCCTATCTGGAGCTCCCCAGTCTCAATAATTCCATGAATCAATTCTCCTAATTAGACCCTTCTTAACTCTCTCTTTTACTCACCAAGTATCTGACAATTTCTGAGATGTGCCCCACTTAGTCAGAGTGGAGCTAAGATCTATTTATATAGTACTGATTTTTGTGTTAGTTTTCTATTACTGGGAAAAAGAGAGAGATAAAAAAAGTTTTATTTTGGCTCATAGCATTGGAAGTTTCAGTCCATGACTTACTGACAGAATTACTTTTGGCCCTATAACAAAGCAGTTTATCATGGCAGGGATTATGTGTCAGAATAAAATTGCCCACATCATGATCCCATAAGTCCACTTCTGAGGTTAACTCAGGAGGGATACAGTGAGTTTGATTACAGCTTGGGCTCTATTGATTTCCAGGACATCCTGGGCTACAGTGAGAATTCATAGTGAAAGGCATGGGTGGGAGATTCTTTCTCAGGCAGGTCTCTCAGTGACCTAAGGCTCTCTCCAAAGGCCCTTCTTTCAAAGGGCTCTATTACCTTCTAATACTTCTTCTCTGGCAACCAAGATTAACTTTACCTCTGGCTTCAAGCTTTCAATCCAGCTGACTTGGGAGTGTAAGGTGGAGGCAGAGTTAATCTAAGTCAGAAGGGCTGACAGGCACTTATTTTGAAGATTCAGAGCGACTAAATGGTTTAGAGCGACTAAATGGTTTTACATTCAAACTCTGGGTGTACCTGTCTCTGGCTTCCAAATGCTCAGATTATAGGGACCTGCCTCTGTACCAGGTCACAAACTCCCTTTTCTTAACTTACAATTCCATAATGGAAACATTTTGATGTTTTGTTAAGTCTCAGATAACAAAAGTCTGAGAGAGTGATATTCGTATCAAAAATCAGAATACAGACAAGGAGAACAGTGGTCCAAACTGTGTAATTTTAGATTGGGACCTGCTTGTCCATCTGACTTCTACCTGCCTTTGCTAGACTAATACACAGGAGTCCAAAACAACTCCAACATCCCCCAGCTTTTCTCGCTGTAAGCCCCCATTATCCCTGACCTCCTTGTCCTCACGTAAGTATAAAGCGCCACAGTTACACTGTACCTAGGCACCAAGCTCGAGGCCTCAGTCATCCTACTGGACATGATTTTGATAAAAACCTCCAAACTCCTGGGTCTGAGAGATAGCTCAGTGGTTAGGAGTATACACTGCTTTCCCAAAGGGCCCTGGCACCCCCCAGCAGGAGGCTCTCCACTGTAATTCCAGCTTTGGGAAATCTCATGCCCTCTCTTTTGGCCTCTGTGGGTATCTGTACTCATATGGACACAAACCCCTCCACAGATACATGTGTGTAGTAAAAAATACAATGAAAAGCTTTAAATTCAAGAATACAAATACTGAAACAGAGTGCTGGTTCTAATCCGCCTTCTGCCTCTTGTGTGTGTGACCTTGGACACATCATTGAACATCATCAGGACACAGTGTTTCTGTGACTTCATACATTGGTTTCTTTCCCTGAGTAAATGAAAAGGTTATAATTTCCACCCACCATCTAACTGATGCTGATGGTACTCTGCTGCACATCTGGACTCTCCTCTGCATCTCTGAGGCCAGTGACTCATTATGGCACAACCAGATACCTCAGCCCCAAATAGGCAGGCACTGTCTCTGAGCTACACCCCCAGTTCAAAGTCTTTTCCTAAGAAACTAACTGAGAAAGATTTTAGGCAGAGATACTCAGTGGTTAAGAGTATATGCTGTTTTACCTGTGGCTGCAAGCTTTTTTTTAAAAAGTAAAAATTCTAAAATTTTATATAAAATTTAACATTAAATGAGAGTAGTAGAATTGATTTTAAGAAAAGTCCTTTTCATTTATTCTTTCTTTTTTCTTTTCTTTTTTGTTTGTTTTTAGAGGATTTCTCTGTGTAGCCTTCTATTCTGGGACTCACTCTTACAGGCTGGCCTTGAACTCACAGAAATTGGCCTGTCCTCTTCCTCCTGAGTGCTGGGATTAAAGGTATAGGCCACCACCTCCTAATTCAAAAAGTCTTTCTTTAAAAATTAGAATTGTAATTATCACCAACACTTGCAAAATATTGTAATATCTATTTTCTAAATGAGAATATTCAGAACATTAATCTAGTATATTTTAACCCACATGATATTGCCTTTTTTTTTTTATGAGATAGGGTCTCATTTTGTAGTTCTGGCTGGATTGAAACTTGCTATGTATACCAAGTTGATCTCAAACTCACAGAGAACCCCTGCCTCTACCTTCTGAGTACTGGGATTAAAGGCATGCACCACTATGCTGGGCTAGTTTTAATTTATTATCAAACAACCTAAAGTAAATACAATGCTTTACAACTTTCAGGTGAATTATAATAGTTACTTTTTTGAGTTCTTAAGATCTTGTGGTTTACTTTCTATGAACTTAGATGCAGATGGGGTGATTGCGTCTCCAAATTTCCCATGAAGGTCAAACAGCAGGGGTGTAATTAAAGGCTTTTTTCTTTGTCGATGGTTGGTATTCTGCAGTGAAGTCAAAAGGAAAAAGTAACTGCTCTTTCTACAGGCAGATTCTGTGTATTAAGGACAAAAAAATAATAATTCTCTCTTTACACATACACACACACACACACACATACACACACACACACAGAGAGAGAGAGAGAGAGAGAGAGAGAGAGAGAGAGAGAGAATTTGTAAATAAGGTAATAGTGAAAAATAGTTCAGATTTAAAGTTAAAGACCAAAAACATTATGAATTAAAATTTGGAAAGAATCTTGTCCTTTGGCTGTGTGAGCTTTTCCCATCTAAATATGACTCCTTCTCCATCTATTTAATAAAGGCAATAAGCCGATAACCATTCAGGAGCCCTTCTAACTAAATTTTTTTAATTTAAGGACAGACCTATATAGTTGCTGGAAAGTCATTTCCTCTGAATTGAAACCTTCCTGTAAGGGGCGAGGGGAAGGTCATAAGACAGGAAGTTCATGAAACGTATAAGACTTACAAAGTTGAGAAAGTTAAAGATTTTCAAGGTCCCTCCCCAAGTTATAGAAGTTGTAACCTAACCAACTGGTGGGGAAGTGGAGATTCTTTCATGGAGCTATGTGTAAGTTGGGAAGGAGACCCCCCCCCCCCCAGGGATGCAGAGTTTATGAATTGTCACCTATGCTAGGGTAGATGGTTTGGTGATGTAGCTGCCTTTGAGTTGTGTGTGCTCTCATAACTAACCCCAACAAACTCATTGATTCACTAGTTTTTTTGATCTGTTGTTGATGCTGTATCTGAGATAAACAGATGTTTGCTTGTGTCTCCCTGGAAAGAGTCATATAATTTGCATCTGTACAGAGACCAACAGAATCAAATATGATCTGGGAGGTGAGGGGTAGTGGACATTGAGAAGAAGCCTGAAAAGGTTGAGCTAGGGCTTGAAGCCCTGGAGATCCAGAAGGGATGGTAGGATACAACTCCAGGTCCCTGTCACATAGCCACAGCCTTCTATAGAGATAATTGTGGCCATCAGTCATGTAGGGGCAGCACCCACAAGTCCCTCCTCATGTAGATGAGGCATCTTAGGCCAAGCCAATACTCAGCATCTCCTATCAGACTCAACTCACCCCAAAACTGCATATAAGATCCTATTCAGAAGGATTAAAGGTGTGCGAGAATTACTCTGTTGTCTAAGGGTATCTGTCACGGGAGCTGTAACACTACCTGGGAAGAGAATGCTCTCCTGAAGGAAGCTTTGACACCAGAAGCTCCCCTGCACTGCACTTGCTTGCTAGCCAGCCCTCCTCTGACTCAGCTTGGCTTGGTTTGGCTTGGTTCAGCACAGCCAGTGCAGCATCTCAGAGCAGCAGCAGCAGCAGCAGCAGCAGCAGCAGCAGCAGCAGCAGCGTGTACCCTTTCCCCTTGGCTTGAACCCTCTCACCAGGCTAGGCCAGAGATCTCCATAGATAGCCTCCAGTACACAGACCATCAGGGAGGTGCAGCTATGTGCTCCTTTGTGATGGGTAATAAGACAGGCTACTGAGGTTGATCCATCTGAGGGTGGAGCATATTTTGCATACAATCCCGACATGGCTTCCCTTCCTCATGTGGTATGAGATTTCGTGCTTCCTTTCTCTCCTGCGATGGGTGAGGCAACCTTGTAAGATATACCAGAGTTAAGATGGCCCACCTTCCTCTATGTGGAATGTGGTGGTATTCCTCCTGGATGGCTGAAGTCGAAGACACAAGAAAGGAGATGCTCTTCAACTAGCTAGTGGACCAGATAATTTATCACATTCCCCTGAATATGATGGTAAGCTGGCTATGGCATCAATTGCATAATCTTTGCTATAGGTGATAAGACATGCAAACTGAGGTTCATCTGTCTGTCCAGAAACAGCTTAACCATATAAGGAAGGAATTCCCATAAGAAAAAGAGATGCAGAGTGACTCGGGTTCCTTCCCGTCTGTCTGGGCTGGTGTCTAGAGCAGACCTTGGGTGCAAGCTCCCCAGACAGTCCCACAATACACAGAGGAAGCCCCACTTCCAGGCGCTCTGACACACCCAGGATCAGAGGTGAGAAGGAACTAATATCTGTCCCAACATTGGGAGTAACTGGGACCAGCGGGACCAGGCACACAGGAACTTTGCCAGCCCAGTGACTCGGGTTCCTTCCCCTCTGTCTGGGTTGGTGTCCTAAGCAGACCTTGGGTGCAAGCTCCGCAGCCAGTCCCACAATACACAGAGGAAGCCCCACTCCCAGGTGATCTAACAAGCTCAGGATCACAAGATCCCAGAATCATAGGATCACAGAGACAGCTTGACTCTGAGGAGTTCTGACACAACCAGGATCACAGGAAGGACAGGCTCCAATCAGATTTAGCAAGGGCAGGTAGCACTAGAGATAACCAGATGGCAGGGGTGGGGTGGGGTGGGTGGGGGACAAGCGTAAGAAAATAAACAACACAAAAGAAGGTCACTTGGCATCATCAGAACCCAATTCTCCCTCCATAGCAAGTTCTGGACACACCATTACACCGGAAAAGCAAGATTCAGATATAAAAATCACTTCCCATGGTGATGATACAGGACTTTAAGAAAGACATAAATCTATATACTCTTTCAGCTTGTTTGTTTGTGACAGTGTCTGGCTGTGTACAACATAAGGGTCTTGAAATCTTGCTTCTCCTATCTCAGCCTATTAGTAGTACTGTTTATTTCATGTCTTTACACTATACTATGGTTTTCAGAACAGCTTATATATTTCAAAAGTATTTATATACCCAAAAGAAACATAGACAATTAACTAGGGAGGTTGCTTGTAAGAGAACAACAAAGAGTGAGACAGAATGCTTTGATTGACCTTTGTAACTCTTGTATCAAGTTTGAAGAAGAGGACTTTATAAGTTACTCTTTCTCTGAGATGAATGCTTTTCCAAATTATCACAGCTAATGAACCAAATTCTCACCCTCACCTAATGTCTGTACCACTCTCCAAGCAGAACCATTGTTCATTGAAACAGTTGGTGAATGACTTCATGGATAGACCATCTTAATACACACAGCATTTCTTAAATGAATGTAACCTGTTCTCTGTGGGCTGAGAATAAAGTCACTCACTCAAGTCAAATAGCTTTGACCATAGCAGGAAGTCTGTATCCAAAAATCGAGCCTACAATTCATTTCTTGGTGCAGCAGAACTATTAACTCTCAGCTTAGCTACGATGGAGGTAAAATCCTTTGGTGATGTGAGGGTCATTGAAGTATAGCCTTATTACAATGAAATACAATGTCTAAAAATTGTTACACCCTTGATTAATGAATCTTTTTGTTATCTACTTAGAAATGTGACATTCAGCTGATAAGTATTTGCTTCTTACAAGTTCACTTATATCTTCATCTTAATGCACCATCAATTACAAAGTAAAAATCTTATCTGAAGTATTAATTTTTTATGCGTTCTTTATTTTTAGCTTCTACCTCACATACCTTTTCCCTGATGGCTTCAAGTATCCGTGCCTTCTCTTCCAGGACATCGAACTTTTCCAGGATTTTTTCTGTCATCCTTTGTCAATAAATTCCTGTTTGAAATGGAGGGAGAAGAAATATCCAGTTCAATTCAGATCAAAACACATGATGATTATTTAGGCATAAGGGGAGAGTCTATTACTGTTCCAGGTACATTTCAGAGCTGTGCTTGTCATGAAATCAGTCACAGAATTAAAATGTACTCAATTGGTTTTAAATAGGAAAAACCAAAACCAAAACCAAAACAAAACCAAACCCAGAACTTCAAGCTTGTTACATGAAAGTCAGATGTGGCTCCTATTGAAAGTAAGGCTGTGTGACTGAACATCTGTTCTCTTCTGTAGTGATATAATTTTCATGAAAGGATTTCAAAGACCTCACCTTCATACAGTTAACTGAATTTAAATTGGTCCATTGGTACACAGGCACCTAGAAGCAGTTAATCTGGGGGTCAAAAGATACATATGAGTTGGATGGACATCAAACTCTGGTCTAATTTATCTCCATTTTTCAGATGAGTAAACTGAAGGTCAGTGCAAATGCTTATCAGTAGGACCAAAGCAAGAACACAGTAGCTAAAGCACTACTGGCTCAGTAGCTAAAGCACTTGCCACATAAATGTGAGGACCTGAGTTCAGATTCCAAGATGCTAGATGAATGCTGGATGGGTGTGGCTAACCATCTGAAATTCTAAACCAGGAAGGGAAAATAAGTAATACTCAGAGCAAGGTGGCCAATGAAAGTAGCCATGTTGGAGTGGCTGGACTCTGATAATCACCGGGTTACATAGTGAACACTAGAGTTGAGGCTTTCTGAGTTCAGTCAGAAGGCTGGAAAGAACATTTTTCATCTTGTTGGGATAAGATCTAAAAATGTTGAACATGTGACTGGTGGTCTAAGAGTTACACACACTGGTGTGTGTGCGTTACATATGTGTGATGTATGCACATACTGTGCATAAGTGCCAAAGGAGAATGTTAAGGGTTCTGTTCTGTCATGCCTTGTACTATTACCTCGAGGCAGAAACTCTCATTGCAACAAAAGCTCGGGAGTAAGCCCCGATGATACCTTGTCTCTCCTCATGCTGCAGCGCTGGTATTACAGGGTGAGTACAACCATGCCTGACTTTTTATGTGCTGGAGATTTGAAGCCAGATTCTTATGCAAGAATGAAAGCGTTCTTGTCATTGACCGAGGCATCTTCCCAGCCCCAAAACTTGCATGTGGATCTGTTTTACCCAAGACTGGGTATTTTATGTAGGCAGTTCAATCTTCTCCACTTCTTCTCCTACACTCACACATTCCATCTCTTCTCTTCACATCCTCTGAGTTTGTGGAAACTGTTGCCCTGCCTTAAGATACTTTCCATATACGAATTATTGATGCTTCCAGTGTTTTTTTTTCCCCCTATTTCCATCTCTAGCTCTGTGCCACCCAATGGATCTTAGATGCCTTTCTGTTGCTGTAGCAAAATATCTCAGACTGAATGCTTTATGAAGAAGAGAGAAAGTTATCTAATTGGGTCATAGTTTTGGAGCTAAAGTCTAAGATTTGGGCGCTCCTGGGTGCTCCACTTGTTCATCTCCAGGTGAGACCTTGTGGCAAATGATATTGGAATGGTGACAGTTGGTATAAGAATCATGATGTCAGACAGAAAGCCCCATTGTGAGATCTGGTTACTTCCAAGAGAACTATGAAAGCTCCCTAGTCTAGAGAGATAACTGAGGTTAAGGACCTCTGGCTGCTCTTCCAGAGGTCCTGAGTTCAGTTTCCAGCAACCACATGGTGGCTCAAAAACATCTATAATGAGATCTGGTGCCCCTCTTCTGGCCTGCAGGCATACATGCAGGCAGAATGCTGTATACATAATAAATAATAAATCTTTAAAAAACAAAACGAACAAAACCCCTCCCTCTGTGGCGGCACTCCCCACCCTGCCGCAATGACTTCTGTACTTCTCACATCACTCCACTAGGGACCAAGTTCTCAGTACACGAACCTTAAGGGAGGACGCTCTTAGAGAAGAGACTATGTCCAGACCAAAGAACCAATGTGACAAAGAACTCATGCTGAGAAACTTATTCTGGACCATGAGGAGACAGACAGACGGTAGGCCTTCCCCATATAAGCTCATAGCTGGAGGTAAGATAGGGAGGTCTCGTGGACCACGTGCCAATCCATAAAAGCTTTGGCTACTATAGGTGAGAGGGGGAGGTCTGGATCCAGGTGTGATCATGTCGTAGATGCTGCAAGCTTTGAGGGTCTCCTGCAGGAAGACGGGGAAAGACTTGGAAGGAGACAGTTTAACTGGACAAAAGTGTCCTCTTGGTGCCAGGAACATTTTGTGTCTGAGGGAATTTCACTTCCTGTTTCCATCATAGACATGGAGATGTGAAAATGTCTTCTAGTAGAGGCAGAGTACTCTCGGTGAGACGTAAGATTAGCACATTGAACAGAATAGGTCTCTCAAATGGAGAAACATACAAATGACTCAAGAACGTCAGGGTCAGCTGCTTATGCGAGGAGACGGGAGAGAAGCGGCCTTGGACTTATGCTAAGGAGAAAAGCAAGTTGCTAGAAAAGAGGTTCTCAATAGGTGGGTCGCAACTCCCTGGGAGGGTATGTGTGTCACAAACCAGATATCTGGCATGTCAGATATTTACAATTCACACAGTTATGAAGTAGCAACAGAATATCTTTCGGGGAGGTCAGCACAACACGA
Organism: Montemys delectorum; assembly: GCA_019843815.1. Classification (NCBI taxonomy): domain Eukaryota; kingdom Metazoa; phylum Chordata; class Mammalia; order Rodentia; family Muridae; genus Montemys; species Montemys delectorum. Next base: position 19,909 of record JADRCD010210317.1, read on the forward strand.
GGAACTGTATTAAAGGGTAGCAGCATGAGGACGGTTGGGAGCCCCCGATGTAAAGTGAAGTGTCCCATGTCACCTACCTTTAGCATCTCCCATCTTCAGCATCACAATCAACTTATACAAAATGTCTCCTCATTTTATATAAGTGCTGCTGTACAAGGGAAAGATGCTCATGATGACCACACCTGTTATTGTCTGTCTTATCTTTTCTTAATTGCAGAGTTTCTTTAAACTACAATCTGTAATTCAGGGCTCTAATTTACTATACCCTCTTTGTTCCCAATCTACCACCATCTGGCTTCTATTTAAATCAACCCATAGGTCATCAGGGTCACTGTCTTATGAACTAATGAGGACATTTTTCCTCTTACATTATTTGAATTTTTATAAAGTTATGAATATTATATATATATATTTTGAGACAGGGTTTCTCTGTATACCCCTGGCTGTCCTGGAGCTCACTCGGTAGACCAGGCTGGCCTCGAACTCAGAAATCCGCCTGTCTCTGCCTCCCAAGTGCTGGGATTAAAGGCGTGCGCCATCACTGCCCGGCTCATATCTTTTTTTTTTTTTTTTTAAGAAATTCTTGTCCCTCTCAGTTTCCATAGCATCAATTTTTTTACCTCCCTAGAGGATTCCTTACCAATGTCTTCAGGCTTTACTTCAAACATGGTGTCCTCAGGGGCTACACCATGTTTCCCATTGCTGTACATTCTCTTAAGACAGCCCCTAAATTGATTGTTTCATCTACTGTCATCTATTTCCTAATAAATTCTCCTTTCTGAGTTCCAAACCTATGTATATAGCTCAGTTCATTTTATGTTCCCCCAGGAGCACAAGTGTGAGTTAAGAGGAAACTTCACCATCATTCTTGTCTTGCAACCAAGGCTGTCTTGTAACCTGTGCAATCAGATTAGCATCTCTTAGGCTTCTGGTTCACACACTGGGGTGGCATAGTGATTCCCCTTCTCAGCCATGCTACAGAATGAGTAGAAAATCTGGATCCCATCTGACCTCTGAAGTCAAAACTCAAGGGGTGAAGATTCTGAATGTTCTTGCTCTCCTCATGAATTGAAATATGTCAGGTAAAGTTTGGCTGCCGAGTTTCCAGTCTAGGAAATCAATCCGGGTGTGTGGGAAGTGCTGACATCAAGCAATCTCAACACATAGCTGCAGTGATTAGTGACTCATGGACTCTTCCCCGCTTATCTATTTTTAAATGTTCTTCTAATACAGGTCCTTCCCAAACCTGGATTTGGTTCCCACTTTACTGGAGAAGCCCCTCACCTCTCATGTAAACATGCACAGGCTCGTTATCAGGTGTAGGCTCTAGCCCAGGAATCTTCTTAGCTCTTCCTGTTTTATCCATATGGCCTCAATTTATGAGTCTGTAACTGGCTGCTTGGATTACTGCAGTAGTTTAAAATTTCCGCTATATATTTCATGAATTCAATCTACTCTTCATAGACTTGAATATTTTTTTCAAGAAAAATATGATTTGTCTTCTTGCTTCAAGCTTCAATTCCTTCAAACACATTAAACCTCAAATTCCTTGGTATGTTACACAATAGTATGGCCTGTGAATTCAACAGATGTGATCACACACACTCTACTCGCCAGCCACAAGGAACAGCTGTGGCTTCTCAGATGCGGTCATGTTCTTTTACTTGTCACTTCACCTTAATATTCACTGTTGATAGCACCAGTCTTCCACTCCCTGTACTCCCAAGTTTTCTTCAACAAGCAATACTTCTCCAGGAGGTCCCTGTACGCCATGCATTGAACAGCAAATGCCTGTGTGCAGAAGAAAGCGTGGTGGCGACCCCTTCTGCACTATGTGTTCCTTGAAGGCAAGAACCACATCTAATTTGTTTCTGAGTTTCTAATACCGTCACGACTTGGTTAAGTGGTTAACTGTAGAGAGAAAATGAATAGCTGTGAATGCTATGATTGCCTTTGACCTCCAGCAAAGCCATCGCCTTTGACAGTGCTCTCATGAGGTTCTTCAGAATCAAGGGTGCTTCTCACCCTTCCTGATGTTGCAGCCCTTTAATACAGTTCCTCGTGTTGTGGTGACTCCCCCAAGCATAAAATTATTTTATTTCTGCCTCATAACTGTAAGTTTACTACTGTTAATGATTGTAATGTAAGTATCTGATATGCAAGATATCTGATATAAGATCCCCAAAGGGGTCAAGACACACAGGTAGAGAACAATTGAAAAAGACAATGACAAGGAATACTGATGGGACAGTGAAAGGACCAGAGCCCATATTCAGCACACTTTAGCAAATGCTAAGCATGTGTATTAGGAGCGCTAAAGGGACTTGACAAGTTATAGTTCACATGCATGCACACACACATGCATGCACACACACATATATACACAAACACATGTACATGCACACACAAGTACATATGCGTGCACATGGAACACAGATACAGATATATGTGCATGCATGTGAGGGAACACACAGGCACACACAAGTGCACATACACATTCAAGTACATATGCAATGACATGCATGCACACATGCACTTGCACCCACACAAGCACACACATGCATGCATGAAAGCACTCCACACACACACACACACACACACACACACACCACACATTCACACACTTAACAGCAATAAGAAGTTAAGAATTCAAGGGGGAGTTAAGGGGCGAGAGAGATGTTGGAAGGAAGAGGTGGTAGAAATTATAGAAATGTAATACTCATGCATTCAATTTCTCAAAAAGAAAAAAAAATGGAAACAAAACCTGACTAACAAACTAACCCAATAACCAAACAAGCCCTTTTCCCCTCCCTGTCTTCCAACATACAAGGACATCAATGTCCTGTTTAGTAACGTGGACTCTGGAATCCCATTGACTGTGCTTAGTCTCTTAGCGCTGTCACATGACAGCTGTGTGATGCTGGGCTTCTTGCTTAGTCTTTCTGAGTGGTCCATTTTAAAAGCTGGGAAAAATATGGAATTCATGGAGTTGCTATAAAGTTTAATTGCAGATACAAGTGGGCAGATCATTGATACATAAAATTAAGTAAGGACAGACTTACCAGTTAGAGGCCAGGTATGTGTAATTCCTTTTTTTAATTTTTTTTTAATTTTTTTTATAATTGCAGCACAAAGTGTCTTCTCGGGCCACAGATCATTTCATCTTCTGCGGTTCTTGCCAAGATGTGATCAAAGACCAGCATCTGTCTGTCGGTCTGTCCATTTCCCTCAACTAACTTTCTCAGATGTCAGCAAACACGTAGAGTTTCTCAACCACTTAGTGTTTATTCTTACTGAATGACTCCGAGTCTTCTGCACAATGGCTTCCCATGATCTTCCTTCTTTTCCATCCTCATCTTCTTTATTGTTTATCTTTTTAGTTTTGGGATCTGAAAGTAAAGCACTGCATTACAAGACCCACAGGAAGGCCTCGGGTACCCTGTCAGTATTAAGAGAGAGCACCATCATGTTTAGCATCCTCCTGTCTCCATACTGAGACCTCAGCAACCAATAGTAGTATTGTGGTCAGGAGTTTTTACCATGTTCCTTTCAGCTGATATAACTAGGGGCAGGAGAGGTGTACTCACTTCTGAGATCTGCAGAGGTCTGTCCAAAGCTCTCTCTTGCTCTTACATTTTGGGGGTGGTGATTATTGGAATGTAGGATTCTTACGTGTCACAAAGCCAGCCTTCCAAACCTTTGGGATTAGAACAAAGCTGTCCCCCTGCTTTGGGAGTATGGGAGGGACTTCACTTTCACACAGGAGAAAATCCCCTTTCACCATTTCTTTGACTCCAGCCCTTCAGGTCTCTGCTTTCCCTCATCAGGCCATAGCAGCGTTCCTAACCAGCTGATCTGCCTACCTCTAACTGTGGTCCTCATCCTTTGAATGTTGATTATTAAGAAAGCCATCTGAGCAGTCTTGCTTATAGGACAATGGTCAGGTCCAACTGTAGCCCACAAACCATGGCTTGTTCCACCTTATTTGCAGAATGGGTCCTCAGGTTTTCAGACAACACCCAAGAAAAGGCAGTGCAAGATGTGGCTCCATCTACCTTTCCTATTTATTCCTCTCTACTTAGTGAGAGAGCCTTTGTATGGAAGAGTCGGAGTTGCTCGCTAAGAACATACATTAAGAGAAGGTTGGCGTTGTGACACAATACCCCCTTATCTTCCCCCAGACATGTCCCACCTATTCCCAACCACGCCTTTGCCCTTGGCTCTTCCCTTTGGTCTGAATGCTCTCTTCTCATGTGTCCCCAATCAGGAGCCTACCTGTCAAATCCCAGGGCAAGGCTTCCCTTATTTATGAACCTTCTCTTGGCCACATCACTGTCTTGGTGATGTCTCTCTCTTTGGCGTGCTTTATACTAATTCCTACTGAAGAGACCCATGCTCCGACTCATCTCTTCCTCAGTGCTGCAGCTCATTTGTAGGAAGACTTGACTACTCCCCTCCAAATCTCAGCACCAGCATTTTACATTGAAGAGCAACCTGAACAGTGCACTTGAATCAGGAGATGTCTCCAAGTAGACTGTTTCATGGGTGAGCATGCTGGTGCATCTTCCATGAAGTATCAAGTGGGGTAAATTGTTATAAAATGTAGGCATTGCCAAATTAAACTCAGTAAAATAATGGTTAAAGAAAACTTGGATTTATGGTTTTAAGTTTGATGTTTTTTTCACACTTTGTTTGGTGTGTGGGGGGGGGGGGTGGGAAGGGGAGAGGCCAGCCCTGCTTCACTGGTCTTCTCCTTCAGGAGAATCCAGCTGCTAAAGGCACATAATGGAAGTCTCTCTTTATTCAAGCCTTTGGTTTCTAGGTAACTGTTCAGTTCTGCTGTTGAGTTTAAAGACTCCTAGTTTTCCTGAACCCCTTCAACAGGCATTAGAACTTCCTGATGCCTTTTTAGGAATCCTATCATGGTAATAACATTTGGTTTTACATTCAGTCCCAGGGTCAGAAGCACATTGTTAAAATGAAAGTGTGATTTTAAAAATAGGAGTGAAATCCACCATTCTCTCTCCAGTGACTTTCTAAGGCAGGACCAGTTGGGAGGCACAGGCCTCACAAGTGGCACAGCAGCTGGGACAGGATCCTCTCAACCTCTTTCTACACCTAGGAGTGACTGCAGTGGATCTGCAGCCCTCTTTGCCCCTTCCCTGCAAGTGGAGAGCCTGCCTTCAGGGAGTGCTTTAACCCAGGGACTCGGGTGAGATCCACTATTCTCTCTCTGGTGACTTTCTAAGGTGGGACCAGCCAGGAGGCACAGGCCTCACAAGTGGCAGAGCAGCTGAGACAGGATCCTCTCAACCTCCGTCCACACCTAGGAGGGACAACAGATCCACAGTTCTCCTTGCATCTTTCCCGCAAGTGGAGATCCTGTCTACAGGTTGTGCTCTGACCCCAGGACTCAGGATAGACACCTGTGCCCAGGTTTTACCAGAGGAGAGTTGATCTCCCAGAAGTGCTGACACAGGCTTACAGACCCACAAGAGGAACAAGCTCCAGCCAGAGACAGCAAGAACATCTAACACCAGAGATCAACAGATGGCAAAAGGCAAACGCAAGAATGTTACCAATAGAAACCAAGATGACTTGGCTTCATCAGAACCTAGTACTCCCACCACAGCAAGTCCTGATATCCCAAAACAAAAAACAAGAGATAGAAGAGAGAATCTCGGGCGCAGAAGACACCATAGAAAACATTGACACAACAGTCAAAGAAAATGCAAAATGTGAAAAGTTCCTGATCCAAAACATCCAGGAAATCCAGGACACAATGAGAAGACCAAACCTAAGGATAATAGAAATAGAAGAGAGTGAAGACCTCCAACTTAAAGGGCCAGTAAATATCTTCAACAAAATTATAGAAGAAAACTTCCCTAACCTAAAGAAAGAGATACCAATGAACATACAAGAAGCCTATAGAACTCCAAATAGACTGGACCAGAAAAGAAATTCCTCATGCCACATAATAGTCAAAACAACAAATGCACAAATCAAAGAAAGACTACTAAAAGCAGCAAGGGAAAAAGGTCAAGTAACATGTAAAGGCAGGCCTATCAGAATTACACCAGACTTCTCACCAGAGACTATGAAAGCTAGAAGATCCTGGGCAGATGTCATACAGACCCTAAGAGAACACAAATGGCAGCCCAGATTACTATATCCAGCAAAACTCTCAATTACCATAGATGGAGAAACCAAAGTATTCCATGACAAAACCAAATTCACATAATATATTTCCACAAATCCAGCCCTTCAAAAGATAATAAACGGAAAACTCCAACACAAGGAGGGGAACCATATCTCTGAAAAAGCAAAAATGTAATCTTCCAACAAAACTAAAAGAAGATAAAAAAAAAAGAAGATAGCCACATGAATGGAATGCCAATTCTAACAACAAAAATAACAGGAAGCAACAATTACTTTTCCTTAATATCTATTAATATCAATGGACTCAATTCACCAATAAAAAGACAGACTAAACAGGACCCAACATTTTGTTGCATACAGGAAACCCACCTCAGTGACAAAGACAGACACTACCTCAGAATAAAAGACCAGAAAACAATCCTCCAAGCCAATGGTCCCAAGAAAAAAGCTGGAGTAACCATTCTAATGTCAAATAAAATCTACTTTCACCCTAAAGTGGTCAAAAAAGATAATGAGGGACACTTCATATTCATCAAAGGTATGATCTACCAAGATGAACTCTCAATTCTGAACCTCTATGCTCTAAATCAAAGAGCATCTACATCCATAAAAGAAACTTTACTAAAGCTCAAAGCACATATTACACCGCACACAATAGTAGTGGGAGATTTCAACACCCCACTCTCTGCAATGGACAGAACATGGAAACAGAAACTAAACAAAGATACAGTGAGACTAACAGAAGTTATGAGACTAACAGATGGATTTAACAGATATTTATAGAACTTTTTATCCTAAAACAAAAGGATATACCTTCTTCTCAGCACCTCATGGTACCTTCTTCAAAATTGACCATATAATTGTTCACAAATCAGGCCTCAACAGATATAAGAAGATTGAAATAATTCCTTGCATCCTATCAGATCACCATGGACTAAGCCTATACTCAACAAAACTGGAAAATCTGGATGAAATGGACAAATTTCTAGACAGATACCAGGTACCAAAGTTAAATCAAGACCAGATCAACGATCTAAAAAGTCCCATATCTGCTCATGAAATAGAAACAGTCATTAATAGTCTCCCAACCAAAAAAAGCCCAGGACCAAATGGGTTTAGTGCAGAGTTTTATCAAACCTTTAAAGAAGACCTAATACTAATACTCCTCAAACTATTTAACAAAATTGAAACAGAAGGTACTCTACCCAATTCATTCTATGAAGCCACAATTACTCTTATACCTAAACCACACAAAGACCTAACAAAGAAAGAGAATTTCAGACCAATTTCCCTTATGAATATCAATGCAAAAATACTTAATAAAATTCTTGCGAACCGTATCAAAGAACACATCAAAATGATCATCCACCATGATCAAGTAGGCTTCATCCCAGGGATGCAGGGATGGTTCAATATACGGAAATCCATCAACGTAATTCACTACATAAACAAACTCAAAGAAAAAAACCATATGATCATCTCACTAGATGCTGAGAAAGCATTTGACAAAATCCAACATCCTTTCATGATAAAAGTCTTGGAAAGATCAGGAATTCAAGGCCCATACTTAAACATAGTAAAAGCAATATACAGGAAACCAGTAGCCAACATCAAACTAAATGGAGAGAAACTTGAAGCAATCCCACTAAAATCAGGAACTAGACAAGGCTGCCCACTCTCTCCCTACCTATTCAATATTGTACTTGAAGTCCTAGTCAGAGCAATTAGACAACAAAAGGAGATCAAAGGGATACGAATTGGAAAGGAAGAAGTCAAATTATCACTATTTGCTGATGATATGATAGTATACTTAAGTGACCCCCAAAATTCCACCAGAGAGCTCCTAAACCTGATAAACAACTTCAGCAAAGAAGCTGGATATGAAATTAACTCAAGCAAATCAGTGGCCTTCCTCTACACAAAGGATAAATAGGCAGAGAAAGAAATTAGGGAAATAACACCCTCCACAATTGTTACAAATAATATAAAATATCTTAGTGTAACTCTAAGCAAGTAAAAGATCTGTTTGACAAGAACTTCAAGTCTCTGAAGAAGGAAATCGAAGAAGATCTCAGAAGATGGAAAGATCTCCCATGCTCATGGATTGGCAGGATTAATATAGTAAAAATGGCCATCTTACCGAAGGCAATCTACAGATTCAATGCAATCCCCATCAAAATTCCAACTCAAATCTTCACAGACTTAAAAAGAGAAATTTGAAAGTTCATCTGGAATAACAAAAAACCCAGGATAGCCAAAACTATTCTCAAAAAATAAAGGGACCTCTGATGGAATCACCATCTCGAATCTTAAGCTGTACTACAGAGCAATTGTGATAAAAACTGCATAGTATTTGTACAGTGACAGGCAGGTAGACCAATGGAACAGAATTGAAGACCCAGAAATGAACCCATGCACCTATGGTCACTTGATCTTTGAAAAAGGAGCTAAAACCACAAAGTGGAAAAAAGACAGCATTTTCAACAAATGGTGCTGGCTGAATTGGTGATTACCATGTAGAAGAATGCAAATCAATCCATTCCTTTCTCCTTGTACAAAGCTCAAGTCCAAGTGGATCAGGGACCTCCACATCAAACCAGATACACTCAAACTGATAGAAAAGAAAGTGGGGAAGAACCTTGAGCAAATAGGCACAGGGGAAAATTTCCTGAACAGAACACCAATAGTTTATCCTCTAAGATCAAGAATTGACAAATGGGACCTCATAAAGTTGTAAAGCTTCTGTAAGGCAAAAGACACTGTCAATAGGACAAAATGGCAACCAACAAATTGGGAAAAGATCTTTACCAACCCTATATCTGATAGAGGGCTAATATCCAATGTATACAAAGAACTCAAGAAGTTAAACTCCAGAGCACCAAATAACCCTATTAAAAAATGGGGTACAGAGCTAAACAAAGAATTCTCTACTGATGAACACCAAATGACTGAGAAGCACCTAAAGAAATGTTCAACATCCTTAGTCATCATGGAAATGCAAATCAAATAACCTTGAGATTCCACCTCACACCAGTCAGATTGGCTAGGATAAAAAACTCAGGTGACAGCAGATGCTGGAGAGGTTGTGGAGAACACTATTGATGGTGGGATTGCAAGCTGGTACAACCACTCTAGAAATCAGTTTGGCTGTTCCTCTGGAAACTGGACATAATTCTACCAGAGGACCCAGCTATACCACTCCTGGGCATATACCCAAAAGATGCTCCAACATATAATAAGTGCACATGCTCCACTATGTTCATAGCAGCCTTATTTATAATAGCCAGAAACTGGAAACAACCCAGATGTCCCTCAACAGAGGAATGGATACAGAAACTGTGGTACATCTACACAAGAGAGTACTACTGAACTATTAAAAACAATGAATTTATGAAATTCTTAGGGAAATGGATGGATCTGGAGAATATCATCCTGAGTGAGGTAACCCAATCACAAAAGAACACATATGGTATGCATTCTCTGATAAGTGGTTATTAGCCCAGAAGTTCGGAATACTTGAAGTACAATCCACAAACCACAAGAAACTCAAGAAGAAGGAAGACCAAAATGTGGACATTTCATTCCTCCTTAAAAGGGGAAACAAAATAACCATGCAAGGAGTTGCAGAGAGTAACTATGGAGCAGAGACTGGAGGAAGGGCACTCCAGCCTGATATAGCTGTCTCCTGAGAGGCTCTGATAGTACCTGACTAATACAGAAGTAGAGGCTCACAGCCATTCATTGAACTGAGTACAGGGTCCCCAATGAAGGAGTTAAAGAAAGGACTGAAGGAGCTGAAGGGTTTGCAGCCCCTTGGGATGAACAATAATATGAACTAACTAGTACCCTCCAGAGCTCCCAGGGACTCAACCACCAACCAAGGAGTACACATGGTGGGACTGATGGCTCTGGCAGCAAGTGTATAGTAGAGGATGGCCAAGACGGTCATCAAAAAAAGGAGAGGACCTTGGCCCAGTGAAGTTTCTGTGCCCCAGTATAGGGGGATGCCAGGGCCAGTAAGCAGGAGAGGGTGGGGTGGTGAGCAGGGGGAGGGGGGAAGAAACAGGGGTTTGTCCTTGTTGTTGTTGGTTTTTTTTTTTTGGAGGGGAAACTGGGAAAGAGAAATCATATGACATGTAATAAAGAAAACAGAAAAAAAATAGTGGAGGTTTTATTCTGCTTTGTGGTTTTCAAGACAGGGTTTCTCTGTGTAGCCCTGGCTGTCCTAGAACTAGTTCTGTAAACTAGGCTGGCCCCAAAGTCACAGAGATGTGCCTGCCCCTGCCTCCTGAGTGCTGAGATTTAAAGCATTCACTACCACTTCTCAGGGTTTTTGTTTGTTTGTTTGCTTGTTTGTTTGTTTTTATGATTACTAAGTCTACAATGAGCTGATGAGGTTTCTTCTAAGTCTTTCCTTGTGACAGCCTTTGAAGTGAGGGCAATAGGTTATAGAGAGAACAGTGGTTAGAAATTTCTTGTGCTCTAATTTAGTTTCTCTATTTTGTTTATTAACCCAATCACACACCAAAAATTGTCATTACACAGCTAGCAGTTAAGACTATGTGATGGCTTATGCTTATAAGTCCCAGCACGTGAGAGGCTGAGGCAGAAAGGTTGCCACGAGTTCAAATCCAGCCTGGGCTAGAAAATTCCAGACCAGCCTGGGCTATAATGTGAGACCTTGACTCCCTCCCAGCTCGGTCTACCACATTCTACTCAGCATCCTGCTGGGATAACAATAATCTGCCCCTTTGTTTGACAAACTTCCATTTGCTAATGAGATAACTTACTGGCTTCCTTAGTTTACATTGCCAGTGTAGCTGTAGTAATCTTTTTTCCTCTTATATCAAAGATGATAAATGGTCCATGTTATAGAATGGATACTCCATCCCACACAAGAGACTCAGAAATTGAAGTGCTAACCTCTAGTCTCTTACGATGTGATTATAACTGAATATATGCAGCCTCCTCCCTCAAGAGGTCAAGTAAAAAATGGAGGTGCCTATGAAGCCAACCCTACCCATCCCTCCCTCCAAGGCTTAGCATCAGAAACTATGAAAACACACATGCTCCTGCTGTTTACCTTCCTCTAATGCTTTATTATGACAACCCACAAAAGAAGTAGTTTTAAAACGTTATCCTCGAGCAGGACCTAGTGGATCAGGCTTTAATCCCAGATACTACAGAGGATGAAGCAGGAGCTTTCAAGGACTGCCTAGGAAACCTGGTGAGACCTTGTGTCTTAGGGTTTTATTTGCTGTGAAGAGACATCATGACAATGGTAATTCTTTTTTTTTTAATATTTATTTATTTATTATATGTAAGTACACTGTAGCTGTCTTCAGACACCCTAAAAGAGGGCATCAGATCTCATTACAGATGGTTGTGAGCCACCATGTGGTTGCTGGGATTTGAACTCAGGACATTCGGAAGAGCAGTCTGTGCTCTTAACCGCTGAGCCATCTCTCCAGCCCTGACAATGGCAATTCTTAGAAAGGAAAGCATTTAATTGGGGCTGGCTTACAATTCAGAAGTTTAATTCATTATCATCATGGTGGGAAGCATGGCAGCATCCAGATAGACATGGTTGCTGGAGAAGGAGCTAGGACTTCTACACTGGGGTCTGTGGCAGCATGAAAAGACAGTAACCACTAGGCCTTGGCTTGAGCTGAGACTGCAAAGCTCATTCCCAGTGGCATATTTTTTTCCAATAACACCACACCTACTCCAATGAGGCCGTATCTCCTAATAGTGCCACTCCCTATGGGCCTATGGCAGGAAATTTTTATTCAAACTACCACATCTTGCCTCAGAATAGTGAAAACAGGACTCTGAGATGGAGCTACATGGCAGAGAGGATGCCTAGCGTGGGCAGTCTGCGCTGGCTCCCAGCATTTCAAAGAGACCTAAATATAAACTTGGTCCATGTGCTTCCATTCACACTTTATCCTTTTTTTAAAGGAGAGAAAATATACTCTTTGTAGAAAAGTTATTAGTATATATTTGTTAAATATCACAATAGATTCTATTGTGGTATTTTTCTGAAAGGCATATAATGTATTTTGATGACATTCACCCATCTTCTTTCTCCTTTCTTGCCCTACTCCAAGTTTTGCTGATCCCTTGGCTCTTTCCAACTAACCCCCGTTCCGTGTGATGGGTTATTTACCAGAGGATGGTCAACCTACCTACCAGTTGCCTCTCCCTCTACTTGGCAGCCCTAGCTTCCTGTAGCTTCTCAGAGAGATTTATTGATGACACTTCTACTCCACTTCTCTGGAATCACATGACTCCATATCTTTCTTGGGGAGGCCATTAGCAGAGCTGTGAGGAATGCAGCCACTGGCTGTGCTGTCTTTGACTTCACAGTTCTGACCCACTCTTTATTTCAATCTTCACCAAAATTTTCCTGTCACCAATTTGAGATTAGATGTCATGTTTCAAAGGAAAAGATTTTAAAAGTGTTATCACCATGCATAGGTGGGCATACTAGCATAGGGAATAATTTAGCAGCCTGAGACCCCACTTGGTTTGAGTTATACACACCTTCCAATGCTGTTTGACAGCCTAGTACCTTTACCTGCATGTGTTGTGCAAACATACCTCCTCTAAAGATGCATGTAGAAACCTAGGATCCTTGCTTGCACACACTGTGCATACACACTCCTATCCGAACACTGTATCTGGCAACTTAATAAGACAGGATCTGCACCTGGAGTAAGCTGCATACATACCCAATTCTGAACAATGGGATACATTTCTCTTTAACAGCCGTCAAATTTAGCTCTGTTCTCCCATTCTCTGCTTATGTTCAGGTATAAGAATAGGAAGGCCAGTCTGGCCTGAACTGGTTTTGGTTACATGTGCAATAAGGCAGTTTGCTCAAAGGGAGTTTCAGGGAGAAGCACTTATTTGCCATCTTATGCCTGTGCATAGTTGGGCACACATATGATCAAAACAAGATGCACCATGGGAAGTAAGATGTGAAGAAGAAAAGTGGTATATAACAGAAAAATGTGTTAATCAAACTAGAGAACTGCCCTCTCTGTGCCCCTTAACAACCAAAGCCTTCTTTTGAACCCCGTAATAGGAAACCTCAAACAACAAATATTTGGGGGCCCCAAATACCTTTGCTCATGTGGCCAGTGGCTCCGACCTGTTCTATCAGTTTGCTTTGAATAAAGGTCTTTTCACAAGTCTGTGTGAACTTTTATTTCAATTCTCTGAGTAGAAGGTTAAGTCCCAGAGACAACCTCTGAACACAGGAAAGTAACACTTTCACACGGCTAATCAAATAATGGTTCAAAGAATTATTAGGCCGATCTGAAATTAAACTATAGTCTCCACAAGAGTTGATAGAATTCCTTCTAGCCATTCCAGGTTGCTTCTGCCTCAGCAAGTTGGGACTCTAACCACTAATGTTGCCTTGATCCTGTCACTTAACTCTTGTACCTCACCAGGGCACGTTCCCTGGAAAGGCAAGCAGGGAACTTACCTCAAACAGTGTGTTAATGAGAAGACAAAACCAGAGATAAAGTTGAGAGAGCTTACTAAATTTCAGTACAGAAAGAGCAAAGGGGTTTTCACAGAACCTGGACAAGCCTGTTGGCTGCACCTGCATCCCGGTCCTCATCCATCTAGAAACATGTTTTTCCATTACTTCACACGTACACATGGTCCTTATGCAGATCCACCTGCAGGGGCACAGAAAAGCAGGGCGAGCTAGGACTCTGAGCCCTAAGACTGGTTCCTCCTCAAATCACCTAGGTCTACACACCCTTGTCTTTCACTTGCTTGCTTTCCTTCCCCGGCCTTGCTAAGATAACAGTGCTCTTTGTAGTGATAGAAACCGTTTCCAGAGCTTGAGCTTTTCCATCTTGAGACCAGCATTCTTACTTCCAAGGCATTTAATCCACATGCTCTTGCCACCCAAGGCCAAAGCGACTTATCAAACACTCATACAATTCCTTCTGCTGCAGAAGTAGAGGGAGAGAGCCCTCGAGGGGGGGGGGGGATGGTGACCTAGAGGAAAGAGCTAAGGGCAGTCACTTTGCATCTGTTATTACAATTTCTTCTTTTTTCTCATAGAAATGGAGAAAAATTTTAATAGGAAGATCAAAACTCATGCAGCTTGCATGTCCGAGTGGAAATTGGCATCCTATATTTGACTATTTAATGGGAAATTGTAGTCATTACTTATGTAGTTTTTTTTTTTTAAATCCATTCTTATCTACAAGGCCAAGAAGCATCTGACACACGTAGTAAGGCCAGCCAGCGTTACATAAGCTGAGTAGCAGCCCAAGATACATGAAAAAACCAGACTTGCTTGCACGAACGTGCCTGTGGACACACGCACACACTCATACACAAAATCAGTCACATGCACTACAGAATTGCAGTCTAAAAATAGTTACCTCGAAAACAGCTTGTATTTGGTCCAGAATGATGCGAGGTTTACAGAAAAAATGGATCGAATTTTCAGTCGAGAGTTCTCTTGGTAAACATTTTGAGATTGCACCTTATATTGATGCCTCAAAATAGGAAAAAGGAAAACTTAAACAAGTAGGGGCTAATGACAAAACCATGACAACTCTGAAATAAATCATTTCTTTAGTAGTGTACAATAGTCATCAAGTTGGCATCCTGTCCAATGGCAGAGCATCTGTTCCACAGTGATAAATCCCTGGGTTCAATAACCCTTTGGCCAGCTAATAATAATCTTTAAAAACTGTCCTAAAAATAAAAAAGGGGGGGGGGGAGAAAGGAAAATGGCTAGAGATTGCTAGTTACTCATAGCCAATGAACGAACACCACAGACCCAGCTTATTCTGCATAATTATCATATGAGAAGCACAACAATAAAACATATAGGGTGGTTTGCCTCTACTATTTGTTAAACTGTGAACCCTGAAGAGCAATGGCTTGATTGGAACCATTAACCAGAGTGTAGTTGGTAGCAATGATTTGCAAGATGCTGTCACATGTAAAGGGATTTTCGGCAAAGCTGAAAGTGTCTTCGGAAGTAGATCGAGGGAGTATAGTTGAGACATTGGCAGATTTGACAACAGGGTCCCCAAATAAACACACAAGCACGCACACACACACACACACACACACACACACACACACACACACATTTCTCTCTGTCTCTTCTCTCTGTTCTCCCCTTCATGTCCCTCCACCCTTCTGTGTAGTCTTGAGCACAAGCAAACGAAGTTTTAAGAAGTATAAAAGCAGAAGGACCTGTTCTCTTAGAGAAGATCCCCCCACTTGGTGGCAGCATACCCAAGTTTACATGGCTGAAAATTGAAAACAATAGAATTGAAACAGCACCAAACTTCTAAACACAGCTGGAAAATCACTCCCAAACTGCTGCCTTTCCGGCTGGAAGCCAGGTGTGCTGCCGCATCAGAAGCACAGGTCCATGGGCTGGGGAGACTGGCTCTGTGCCCCCTTCCACGGACCGCATCAGAAGCACAGGTCCATGGGCTGGGGAGACTGGCTCTGTGCAGTGCTCACCTAGCAAGCATCAGGGCTTCAAGAAAAGGCTTGTTCCACTTCAAACAGTTTGTTTTACCTTTAATTCCCACCTATCGTTGCTTTCATTATACATCTGTGGAGTTAACTTCTACATTGTGGGTCTGCGTTTCTGCTGTGCCGCTGGGGTGTCAGAATGCCACCGAGGGGCTACTTGGAGAGGCAACACACTGAGATGCTAGGCTGCGTTTCTTCCTTGAAGCTGGGGTGTCAGGCTCGTGAGACACCAAAACGCCTCTCAGCGGAGACGAAACACAGTCTAAGATACAGTCTTAGTCTGTGTTTCTCCAGGTGTGAAACACAGCTGGGGCTGCGATAGACGCTGTGGTTCTCAAACTCCTGGGCACCCAGACGCCACTGGGAACAGCAAGGAGTTGAGAATGGGGCCCATGGGCCTGCGATGACCCAGGGGCAACATGGTGGGGCAGTGGAGGGGTGGGAGGTGGAAGGTGGGGGATGAGGGTTGGGGGGTTGGGTGTGTGTGGCCTTTTACCTCCGAATGAGTGCCAGGAGTGTGCACGGCTCTGTAAGATGAAGGCTTCCCCTCCCCCAGGTCCTTAATGAAGGTGTCAGTCAGTCCTTGCTTGTTCAAACTGCTTTGTTATGATTTACTCAGGGTGAACCAGAGATTAAATACCTTTTGCCTAGGAAGGGGTGCTCATTGGCTAAATACTTGGGGCCCCTAGTTACTCATTAGCATAAAGAACTCTAGACTCTGTACTATGTGACCGGTTGTCATGGTCCTCTTAGTGGGGTATCGTGGTCACATGCTCCAGGACAGGAATCTGGTGGGGACCTAGTCTGAACTTATGCCATTCTCAATTATGAGTTTTACTGGGGTTCTGTACTTCGATACTACCTTACCAGTTCTGTCTGGTGGCACGGTCCACTGCCCCATAGGACACAGCAGTGGAAAGGATTGAATCAATGCTTAAGCTATTTTCGTAAGTCAGAGACCTGTCTTTTTTGTTGATGCTGAGAACTGATTTATTTCTTTTACGTTGGCGTTCCCCTATAGAAATAGGAACACTCGTCTCCTTCTCTCCCTCACTCTCTTCTTTCCTCTTATCAGGACTCTAGCTCAGGTCAAGTCTCAAACTTTCAATCTTCTCGCCACAGACACCCAGGTGCTAGGATTATAGGCGTGCTCCAAGCTGGCCTTTCCTTTTTCTTCTTTTTAATTTAATTTAATTTTTTTTTTTTTTTTTTTTTTTTACTTATTCACTTTACATCCTGCTCACTGCTCCCCTCCTGGTCACCCTCTCCCACTGTCCTTCACCCATCCTCTCCTCTCCACCTCCTCTGGGTGGGTGGGAGTAAACCCCTAGCCTGGCCCTTTGTCTTTGTGAGGCTAGGCACTTCTTCTCCCACTGAGACCAGACAAGGCTGCCCATAGAAGAACATATCCCACACACAGGCAACAACTTTTGGGATAGCCCCCATTCCAGTTGTTCAGGACCCACATGAAGGTCAAGCTGCAATCTGCTTCATATGTGCTGGGAGGCCTAGGTCCTGCCTGTGTATGCTCTTTGCTTGGTGGGTCAACCTCTGAGAACCGCAAGGGTTCAGGTTAATTGACTCTGTTGATCTTCCTGTGGAGTTCTTATCCCCATTGGGACCACAATCCTTCCCCCTATTCTTCCATAAGAGTCCCCAAGCTCCATCCACTGTTTGGCTGTGGGTATCTGTATTTGTTTGAGTCAGCTGCTGGGTGCAGTCTCTCACAGGACAACATGCTCCTGTCTGCAAGCATAGCAGAATATCATTAATAGTGTTAGGGATTGGTGCTTGCCCAGGGGGTGGATCTCAAGTTGGGCCAGTTACTGGTTGGCCATTCCCTCAGTGAGGGCTTTTCTCAATTAGGGATGGGGCACAGCCAGTTCCTGTGTGCTTACTTTGTAAAAACAAGGACCTGGGCTGTATCCTCCCTACACTCATGTGTAAAAGGCCAAGAGCAGTGCCATCCACTTACAATCACAGCACTGAGGAGGTAAAAACAAATGCGTCCGTGGTACATCTGCACTCTAGTTTACTTGGCGTAAGTCTAGGCTAATCAGAGACACCATTCAAATGAAGTGAAACACAATACAACACAGCAAAACAAACAAGCACAGCACAATAAAACCAGGTGGGCAGTGTCTGAGTACCAACACCCAAAGCTGTTCTCTGGAATCCATGTGTACTCATGTCCATGTATATGCAAGTGTACACTTATGAACGTGGCCACAAAAGTTCTTCTCCCTTGAATGTCAACAACAAACATGATTAGAAGCGAGGATAAACATTCTTCTTATCGATTTTGTGTTACTGTCACGTCACAGTTGTTCCTATGTTACTTATGTAGTTGATGTACATATCTTGTTGTGGATTGCCATCCTTCAGGCATGGTGTGGTCCCTAGCATCTTGAGATCAGAGCAGTGGTGATATCCGCAGCAGACCCTCAACGAGGTTGGCTCTATTAACATTTTATGGTAGAGGAGTGTGGGGAAGGTCATCAGACACTTTCCTGAGATCAAAGCCACTCCCTTCTGCCTGCACACTCCTCACCCCAGAGCATGTAATCATATCCTAGGAACACATGACCTCAGAGGTGCTGGAGTATGTAGGGGTCAGGTACAGGGGACTTCAGTGAAGTGGGTTTCATGAGACATTTCTAGGTATGACAGGAAGGTAGGGTGGAGAAAGAGGCATCAAGATCAGCTTGTGACAGAAACAGATGACAGAGAAAAAGACCAGAACCATGCCCCTTTCCTACTCACACCAAGGTCTACACATCAGAGGTTGATGAGCCCAGTGCCATCAAGTTCCTAACTTCCCAGCTCTCTGGCCTGCTTTGCTGCTCAGAAGTGCCTTTTCTTTTTGTTTTGTTTTGTTTTGTTTTTGTTTTGTTTTGTTTTGTTTGAACAGGGTTTCTCTGTATAGCCTTGGCTGTCCTGGTAGACCAGGCTGGACTCGAACTCAGAAGTCCACCTGCCTCTGCCTCCCAAATGCTGGGATTAAAGGTGTGTGCCATCAGTGCTTTTTCTTAATACATCATCTGTTTCTACCACTATCGGTATGTCCCTGGAAGTCTCAGCAGTGCCCTGTGGATTCCAATATCAGCCTATAAAAGTTGGTGAGTCACCAAACATAATATTTATGTCTGTAATCTCTTATTGTCTACAAAGGAGGCTAGAACGCATGTGTTTGCCTGCCTGCCTGCCTCCTTCCCTCCCTGCATCCCTCCCTCCCTCCTTCTCTCCCTCCCTCTCTCCCTCTCTCCCTCCTTTCTTCCCTCCCTCCCTCCTTCTTTCATCTTCATCTTTCATTTTCCTTCGAAAGCAGGGGAACACCAGGGACCCAGCTGGGGAGATTGTGGGCATGGTGTCAGACAGGTGTAAAAGGAGACTTGACAACAGCCTGGGGACACCAAATCCAACTTTCTTCACAGTTTATGATACCACAAGGTCAGGAGAGAAGAAAAGTCTCCAGATGTGCCCACATCCACAGCGTGCCTAACTACTGGGTACCCTAACACTACTGCTCCCCCAAATACTCTTAAACTGCCGGTACATGCCCATCTCCACTCCCTTTTGTCATTTTCTCCCAGGACAGCCTTGATGACCCAGCTAGGACATGTGATAGCAATGGTAGTTGCTATAGTTCATGCCTGCGTTGTGCATGTTTTTTAGTGGAATAGAGTTGGCTGAATCTCTCTCTCTAGAAAGGGCGTGTATTAGTGTGACTTATGGTCTGTCGTCCAGCTACTCCAATAATGGTTATCTACCGATGGAAGATCCAAAAATACAGTAGGTGTTCAGTCCCCAAGGCTGGCTGTCTCAGCTGGTTTTCAGTATACACCAGAATCCTGGAGACATGGGGCTCTAATGCCATGAACTTGCCAATGAGATAAAGAGCAAGTGGGCAGAGAGCAAAGCTTCTTTCTTCTGTGTCCTTTATGTGGGTTTTCAGCAGAAGGTGTGGCTCAGATTAAAGATGGATCTTCCCATCTCAAAGATCCAGATTAGAAGTGGGTCTTCAAGAAAAAAAAAAGTCCTACAGGTGCACCTAGCCTATCGGGCTTTAGTTAATTCCAGATGTACTCAAGTTGACAATCAAGAATAATTATCAGAGTGCCCATGGCCTGTTTATACTCAGATGATACCACAGAGAACCATCATTACTCTGGGAACTGGGCTGTGGCCAGAGTGGGGAGGATGCAGTATGTTGTGAAGGCTGACTCCATTGCCTGCAGCATCTGGACCTGGACACTTGGCGGTTTCATCTGTTGTTTCCACCAGGATTCATCGGTCTTGATCTGTGCTTCAGGGCCATCCCCTGGCAGGACTGGGGATTCAAAGGCTAGCTCTAATAGCATCAGAGACAAAAGTAAAAAGCAAAATAGCAGCATTGCCTGGTAGGCTAGGCTAGGCCAGGCACTTTTCAGGGTCTGGATGCCCTGGGTTGTCCAGCTCTGGGGAGTGAGGGGTACAGGTCAGGAGGGCAATGAATTCTTACCCCTCTCATCATTCCGATTAATTTTGCTCTGCACTCCTTATCCCTGGCTTGTGTGCTCTCAGGGAAAAGCAGAAGATCTAGGAGGAAACTAGAAGGCATGTGGATGAACTATTTGGTTCAGGCTCTCCCAGGCCAGAAACTCCCTGAATGGTATTCTCACATCCCAGCAGGGATGCACAGATGTAGGCTGATGAAGGAGAGTCTCATCACAGGGATGAGAAGTTATACTGAGAGACCTGCTGACAATGCTAAGGTCAGGAAGGTCACATAAGCAAGGACAGAAAATCCTGCCTATTTCTGAAAATTTCAGAAAATTCCTGAAACCCACCTAAGGATCAGGTTCTCTTGAGCTAGCATTTCACCCATCTGTCAGTCCCTGCCTGACATCCATAGAAAACTTCAGTTGGGGCCAAGTCATTGTATTTGTCCATGGGTCAGATTCGTCTCTGATAAACATGAGAGGGAGAAGAACAGAGGCCAGACCTGCTGACATGCAAAGGCCAGGGCACAGTGCACAGGTGACTGGAACTAACAGCCTCCAGCTTATGTCTGTAAGTAATGTTGCAGAACCCTTAGACTAGAGAGCTCCTTGTTCTTATTCCCAAAGCAGGAAGGTGCCAATGACCAACTGAGGTTACCCAATAGGGTGACAGAAGATCAGAAAGGCAGCCTTACAGATCTTGCGAGATTTAACCTTGTTCCTCACAAAGAATAGAGATAAAATATTTCTCCTTTGTTTGGCAAAATATACTCTGATTTAATGAAATTGTGTCCTGTCTGCTCATGGTAATGGTTCTCAAGTAATTGTGCATCACTCTTGGCCTAAGACAGCATGGTTTAGAATGCATCTGTCCCTAACGGGTTTCAAAATAACTGATTAGCAAATCCTGTGGCCACTTCATTTTAAAATTGTGTAATAAAAGTACTATTTTTGTCATGCTGGATTAAAGTGTGTGTGTGTGAGTGTGTGTGTGTGTGTGTGTGTGTGTGTGTGTGTGTGAATGCAAGTGCTTGGAGGATGGAGTAAAAGGCCTGGAACTGTTTTATAAACTTAGGTACTCTTAGTTCTCTAAAATCTATCAAAATGGGATCTATTAAGTAATCTTCCTAAAATCTTAATATCCTTAAATGCTACTTGTTTATTCAGACCAGCATCCCTTGAACTATAATGTGTTTAAAAATATTTTTAAAAGTTGTTAATTATGCATGTGTACATGAATGTCCATAAAGACCAGAGGTGTCAGACTGACCACCATGGGGATGTCTGTTGTGAGGTGTCTGATATGAGTGTTGGGAATTGAACTTGGGTTCTATGTAAAAACAGTTTGTGCCAGTAACATTGAGCCATCCCTCCAGCTCCATAATATGGAGGTTTTGCTAAGCAATAACATTTAGCATTGGCAATGTAATTTTGGTAGGAATTTTCTTCCAAAATAGATTCTAGAAAGGAACTAGAATTTTATTTCATTTTTCTTTAAAAGTCAAAAGTGACAGGAAAACAAGAATACCTAAAACTGCCTTATGTTAATCAACATACCTCTAAGAAATGTACATTAAAATAGTTTTATTAGATTAACAGTGATAGATTTTTCCAATAATATTCCTAATTTGTAAATGATAATTGTGAGATTTTTATTGATACTGTAGTATACATGAAATGATGGATATATATGCTTGTCAAATACCTTTATGGTAATTTTTCTTTGTATAATGAACGTTACAGGAAATAGGATTTCAGCAATTAGGGCCCAGGCAGAAGCTAGGTAAGCTTTTTGTATACATGAAGGGAAAGGGCTGTGTTACAGAGGGAAGAAGGGAAAAAGAGAGAGAGAGAGAGAGAGAGAGAGAGAGAGAGAGAGAGAGAGAGAGAGAAAGAGATTGACAGAGACAGAGGCAGAGACAGAGGCAGAGACAGAGACAGAGACAGAAACAGAGGCAGAGAAATTGCTAAAGTCTTCAAGTCTAGGATAATTATTAAGTCACAATGGTGATCTCAAGGCATAAGATTTATTGCCAATCTGCCTGAGCGCTCCTCTTTTAACAAAACCCCAATGTTTTCAAGGATCTTCTCTTGTCTGATTTAAAACTAAGTAAAACAAGATAATTATTTTAAAACTAAGCTGTTGATGCCTGTCCACCACACTAAGCACTAGAAGTAATCAGGTGAGGCGCAATGTCTCTATGACCCAAAGCCTTCCACTTCATTTATGTGAAACATCGTGGATTTGGAACTTCAGATATTGGATTAAGGATTGTGTAATGCTATTGAGAAGGTAATCAGATAACAGTCTAATTTAACATTGACAAATGAGGGGCTAGAGAGATGGCTCAGCAGTTAAGAGTGCTGGCTGCTCTTCCAGAGGACCCTGGTTCAATTCCTAACACCCAAATGACAGCTTACAACTGTTCGCACGTCTAGTTCCAGGACATCTAATGCTGTCTGCAAGAGCCAGGCATGTACATGGTACACATACACAAGTGCAAGTAAAAAGCTCATATACATAAAAAGTAAAAGATTTTTAAAAACCTGACGAATGATAGATGTGAATAAAGCTTCAAAGTTTTTGGTTCTTTAGCTTGTCCTTATGCATGGTGTGGTGGTCTGAATTAAAATGGCCCCCTATAGACTCACAGAGAGTGGCACTAATGGAAGTGTGGCCTTATCGGAGTAGGTGTGGCCTGTTGAAGGAAGTGTGTCACTGGAGGTGGGCTTTGAGGTTTCAGAAGTTCAAGCCAGGCCTAGTAGCTCACTTTTTTTTTTCTATGCCTCCCAATCTAGATGTAGAACTCTTAGCTATGTCTCCAGCACCATGTCTTTCTATAGGCCACCATGCTTCCCACCATGATGATAATGGACTAAACCTCTGAACTGTAAGCCAGTCCCAGTTAAATGCTTTCCTTTATAAGCATTGCCTTGGTCATGGTGTCTGTTCACAGCAATAGAAATCCTAACTAAGACACATGGCTCTGTGTTTGTGTGTGTTGGTCCATCTGTGCTCACACAAGTGAGCGGTCACATAAAATTACTCAGACACAATTCAAAATAATGGACCTGGAATTTTAGAACAGCCCTGGCAGTTCCACAGGTTAAGCTTGACTGTCAGCTCCATTATGCCGATTAAAGGGACAATAATAATGAGGGACAGAGAAATAAATGTTATCAATGTGGGTATGATGTGGAGAGAAAATAGAGAGGTTTTATGATCCTCGGGTCTATCTGTGGGATATGACATGAAGTTTACTTAATTACTTACTTGTTTATTTATTTATAACAAGGTACCTTAAAACCTAGTGATATTAAATAAGTTACCTGTTAAGTCTCAGGGTTCTATGGATGTGGTTAATGTTGTCCCTGAACTTCTGTTGTTGTGGAAAGTATAATGCAGTCCCATCAGGTCCTTGGAAATTAGTAAAAGTTCTTGTCTATAGCATCAGTTCTTTGTGCATCCCATAAGTACTCAATGGACTTGTTTAGCATCCATCTACAGCATTGCAAGATAGCAATGTTAAATGCTGAAGGTGGAGCCAGTTGTTGGTGGTGCACACCTTTAATCCCAGCACTGGGGAGGGAGAGGCAGGTGGATCTCTGTAGGAGGAATGGCAGTTGTCACTTCTATGTAAAGTCTGGGGGCTGTGCAGTTGCAAGGCATCTCCTGCAGGAGGACCTAATTGAGGACTGCCTGAGAGACCAAGGATTGATGCAGACAATGCTAGCCAATCAGGAACTGCTATTAAGAAGAGATGCTTTCTTGGGACCAATGGGACACAGGTGAAGGATATTAAAGGAGCTTGCAGCAGCGTTCAGATGAGCTTGCTGTGGTGTTTCTCATCTGCTCCTGAGTCTGCATCATTGATTCTGAGGGTCGGCAGCAAGTAGCCCAGGGCACAGACAGCAGATCTCCATGAGTTCGAGGCCAGCTTGGTCTACAGAGTGAGTTCCAGAACAGCCAAGGTATATAAAGGAACCCTGTCTTCAAAAACAAATCAAAACAACCAAAAGTGATGAAGGTGGAAACTGTAAGAGTTCTTCAGGCCAATCTCCAGAATTCAATGATCAACACCTCTGCCATATGCTGTCAGTTAAAGCAAATAGCAAGGCCAATGTGAAGTCACTGTTCTGACAGAGCTGACTGGACCTCTGCAAGTAAGAAGAAGGAACGGTGACAGCCAGTGCAAAGAGATTTGCCTGTCAGGACATGACTGTGAAGGGAAGAGCTTTGTGCAAAGATGTCACTCTGTATCTTTGGGTTAATTTGACATGGACTTTGAATTTTAATTGAAAAAAAAAAGACATTTTAACAGAAATTAACTTATAAATTGGCTTTTGATGTTCTTAACAATACAGATAGAATGGAGGCAGCTTAGTAGGTCCAAGGAAAGGTAGGTAACAGCCGAGTATCTTAGAGAACCCCAGGCTTTAGAGAGAGGATGTTAAAGGGGTGGTGCTCAAGCTATGGTAGACTGCCACTGAAGCACCTTGGGTAATGTTTGATATGGCAGACAAAAATTTTGTTATTTTTCTTTTTCAATATCAGGGCTTTGTTCTTTGCCTGAATCAACAACCTTAAAGTCCTTACTAAATGAACTTGTATGTTTGCTCATATTTCTATGTATCTAACAAATGTTGGATAAAATATCCCCAAATAAAGAGACTTATTGTTGTCAATCCCAGCTTTGGGAATTGTCCCATACATGGTCCAATAACGGCACAACATTGGGGATCCTCACCTAAAAGGGAGCATTCAGACCCATAGCTTACTTCTTCAGATCAGATCTCTAACATGTGAATCTGTACTATCTAGGATGTTTATAAACAATAGCAGCCAAAGCAATGCTAATAGGTGAGTCTTGTCGAGGTTATGAATATCTTCTGATGTTTGGTGACACTTTCTCAGGGTGCATAAAGACCTGTCCTACCCAGATTAAAAGACCCCCAAAAGTCATTATCTGAAATAAAACCTTTGCTTACCCTTTTGAATGTCACGGTCTTATAGTCTTACATGGCTGACTGTAGAAACAAAAGGCTAAAAACCCTTAATTTTTTTCTCTGAGGGAATAGAAGGATGGCTTAACTTCTTAAATATAAAGATAGCCCCTATTTTATAAATCAATCAGTATTTTCACCTTTTATTTTGGTTTTCTTGTTCTTTTGGAGGGCAGTTTTGGTATCTCATGATTATTATTTTATTGATGCTATCCCACATTTTTTCATATTCTCAATTACATAACCATCAGTCTGCCTCTTCCCACCAGGACTCCAAGGAATTTCAAGCTGGACAAGGATGGCTTATGGGACAATCATAGTTGTGGCTTTCTTGGAACCATTTTTGGTATGATGATGTGATCACTTCTTAGACCCTTAAAAATATCTGGGACTCGCATGTCTTTTAACTTGTGAAAGTTTCAAGCTAAACTCCTGTGATACAAGTCTCCCAGCACCGTGTCATCCAAAGTCTTGCCATTCCCTGGGGGAATGAAATCAGATGCTCTGTGGTCCTCGTGTCAGAATGGAACAAGTTATGGATCACTACTCACTATTCTTCAGCTTCAACAGAGGCTCTCCATGGGGAATTGAGGCAGGAGAGTAGGATGAAGAGAAAGGCAACAAGATCGAGTCTTTGTCTTAACCACCGTCCACCTCACAGGCACGTCTCAGATGAAAAGTGGCAGATGCCCTAATCTATAAGTTTAGAGAAATGTATTTAGAAGGCAGTTTGGTAACGTATCAATTTAGCAATGGAGTGGTAGGCTCGCCTATGAGCTCTTCAGCCAGTTTTATTTTTTTAGCCATATTTACAGTATGAGGTATGTTTTTGGTTCCATACAATAGGTCTTAAATCCAATCAGAAAGCAATTGGTTGCCCCCATGACATTGATGCCACTGTTGTACACATGGCTGGTCATTATTATGCCTTGCAGACTCACACCTGGGTAAGGTTGTGTTGGGCTGTGAATCTGCCTCACCACTGGTGTGCTGGGGGCATCACCAACAAGCCAACTCAGAGGAGGCAGAACACATGTATGATGGGGGTCTCAGCCTGTGTTTTGTGTTTCCCCAGATGGGAAACAGGGAGGTCTGAGACAGATGCTGTGGTTCTCAATTTCCTGTGAAGTCAGATGCCACTGGGGACCTCAAGTAGATGAGAGCCTGGTTCTGAGTGAGTGCTGAGTGTACAGTGGGGCTGGAAGAGAAAAGGCCTTCTCTGAGACATTTAGGCACTGTTCTTTACAATGAAGAACCCAACCCAAACTGCCTGTAATCCTTGATGAAGGAGACAATCCTTGATGAAGGAGACCGGTCTTTGTTTGTCCAAACTGCTTTATTGTTATAGTAGATGTAAACACATACATCTTACTCAGGGTGAACCGGGGATTAAATATCTTTTGCAGGAAGGAATGCCCAGGAAGCGAAGCTGCTCCTTGGCTGAACACTCAGCTCTAAACCTTACTAGCATGGAGAACTCCAGGTTTTTATGCTACATGATGGTTTGTCATGGTCCTCTGAGTGAAGTGTCATGGTCATGTGTTCCAGGACAGGTGGAACTTGGCTGGGAGCTGGTTCCATGCCTGCTGTTCTCAATTATGAGATTTCCTGAGGTGTTGGAAGCTACTTCAACCTTACCAGTTCTTCTGTCTGGTAGCACGGTCCACTTGCCTCACAAGCTTGTTGATGGCTCTTCTCCCCCAGCAGTCCAGAACTATGAAGGGTAGCCAGCAGGGAAGGATTTCTAGGTCAACACAGTTTGATTTCTCCAAGTTTTGTGATCAAAATGTGTGGTCTCTTCTGCAATAGGGTCTTAGCATCAAGTTCTTGTGAGAAACCAAGAGGAATGTCAACGGTTTGTGTTTGAGGGGGTTCTCTGGGATCCCAAGCCCAATCCCTCAAGGGGACTATCCCATACTTGTCAGTGGGTGGTTTATTTGGAAACTTGTGACTTCTGGAAAGAACATTTTCCATAGTGTTGGGTAACTCCATTTAAGCACATATTTAAGAAGCATGTCCAGGTTTCTATGTTTTTTTTTTTTTTCAAGCATCCCAATGTTAATTATCCATGTCTCTACATCTTGCTCTTTCTTCTCTTCCCACCCCTTCCCCATGTGCCTGTCTCTTTGGCCTTCCATATCACCTGTACTCTGTCCAGAGTGCAGGGAGTGAGTGGCTGTGATTTGCTCAGACATGAATGGGGACTTCATCATAGCCCTTTCTCTAAGGTTCAGAGAATATCACCAAAGAGGAGGTGGGGAGATTGTACGAGTCAGAGGTCAGGGCAGACTGGGGAGAAACAGTGTCATCGAAATATGACAGGACCATTGTACTCACATCAGCTCTGGGAGCCTGTGTAAGACGTGCAAAAGATCAGGCCAGTCAATGGTCCAGCATGGAGTGGGAAGGGCTCAGATGAAGACCACTGACTCTGCATGGGAGTGATTGATGGCTGCTAGAGAGGGAGAGAGGTTGTTTCCCTCCCCCCGCAGGGGGTGGTGCTGGAGGGTGTTCTCTGGTAGGTCAATCACTCGTTGAGTTTCTGGCCCCATCTGTGTATAAGGACCACATTAATTAAACTCAGTGGGTTATTGAAAAAAAAAAAAAGAGGGCATGAAATTATGAAGGGAATATGGGGGGATCTTGGATGAGTTGGGGGAAACAGGTGAATATAATTAAAATACATTATAGGCAAGTATAAAATTCTCAAATAACAAAAATCTTTTATAAAAAGCAAAAAAAACCCCCCAAAACAAACAAACAAACAAACAAACAAAAAAACCAAAAACAAAACAGCACTCGGGGCTCGGCGCGCGCGCATTTCATTTGTCCATCGCCATGGCCGCCTATATCAGCCAGTGGGCCGGGCCGCTGTGCCTGCAGGAGGTGGACGAGTCGCCCCAGCACGCCCTGTGGGTCGACTACGCTGGGGAATGTGGACGAGCTGGGCAAAGTACTAACGCCCACTCAGGTTATGAATAGGCCCAGCAGCATTTCATGGGATGGCCTTGATCCTGGGAAACTCTACACCCTGGTCCTCACAGACCCGGACGCCCCCAGCAGGAAGGACCCGAAATTCAGGGAGTGGCACCACTTCCTGGTGGTCAACATGAAGGGCAATGACATTAGCAGTGGCACTGTCCTCTCAGATTACGTGGGCTCCGGGCCTCCTAAGGGCACAGGTCTCCACCGCTATGTCTGGCTGGTGTACGAGCAGGAACAGCCGCTGAGCTGCGACGAACCCATCCTCAGCAACAGGTCTGGAGACAATCGGGGCAAGTTCAAGGTGGAGACCTTCCGCAAGAAATATAACCTGGGAGCCCCGGTGGCCGGCACCCACCCCCAACCCCTTCTTTCTTACCCTCTCATAGGGAGTTCTTAGCTGTGCTAGGATAGAGGTTTAGGGTGGCTTCCTGCTTGCTGCCTGCCATTACGATTCTGGATAGTCACATCCCAGTTTGATTGAATTTAGGTTCCATCTGGAGAGGTGTCTAGTGTTCTGATGGAGTCATTCTATCACTGATTTAAAAGAAGCAACTCTGAAAAAGAAAACATTCTGCCAGGATCAAGTCCACAGAGGAGAGCCAGAGCTAGTGTTGTCTGTAAGTAGTTGAACAAGGAAACGTTGTCCAGAACCAGGCACAGTGGGGTCTTTAGAGGTGGGCTTTTAGGGCCCTGTCCTCCAAATGAGACACCCCAAGACTCCCAACTCAGCTGAGCCCTGAGTGTCCAGGTCAGGTGGCTGCATAGGTATCTGTGTCCCTCGAAAGAACAGTGCTGTGTGGAGAGAGACGCTACTAAGCCCCTTGCTTCTCAGTGGGGTAAGCAAAAGTCACCGGAGTTGCTGAGTGTGTTAATCCTCCTTATCAAATACAAATAAAAAGCATTGGATTCACAAAAAAAAAAAAAAAAAAAGCAAAACCAACAACAACAACAACAACAACAACAAAATAGATGTGAAGTCTTTTAAGAAAGATAAGCATAGGAAAGTGACCATGTCAGGGCTGGAGAGTTGGCTCAGTGGTAAAGAGCACTGCTGCTCTTCCAGAGGTCCTGAGTTCAATTCCAAACATCCACATAGCAATTCCCAGTTGATGACTTCTTCCAGTGTGCAGACTTACATGTGTACACTTTATATAAGGAAATAAATATTGAAAAAAGGAAACGACCAATGTCAGATAAAGACTGGAACCTCATGCTCACCCATGACCAAGATCTATATGTAAGAAACAGAGCATGTCTATCTAACATATAAATGAGGGAGTTGGCAGGCGCTATGTAAATGACTCATAAAATGTCACAACCAAGCATCGCTGAGCTTCTCCTGCTCCAGTCTCCCGTAAGCTGGGACTAGAAGGGTGTGTCACTATACCCAGAAAAATATCACTATCTTTAAATGAATTTAAGTATTGGTAAGTTACTATCAATTATAGCATGCTGAATACTTGCCCCAACCCCCTTCCCTTCCTTTTGGCTTTCTCTATCTAAATTCTCTTCTTACTTTTGTTGTGGTTTTTTTGTTTGTTTGTTTGTTTTAGGCTTTGAGACGGCCTTACTCTGTAGACCATGCTGACCTGGGACTGACCATGGAATCTGGCTACCTGGTTTTGAAATCAAAGTCATCTTCTGGCCTCAGCCTCTTAAGTGGTGGGATTGAAGATATAAACCACCATGCCTTCTTTTGAGTTTTAAAATGTTGAAGTTCTCCAGGGTTCTGTTTCCCAACTTCTATTTTCTCTTAACCCATCTACTCCTTTTCTCAATAGTACCCAAAATCTGAGTCATCTCTTCCCTGCTGGTGAAACCTCTAGTTATATTCCCAGCTCCCACTGGGTTCTAGAACCATTTTCATTTTATGACTACTTATAAATATTTCCACAGCCCATCTAGCAGATGTGACGAATTGAGTAAGCCTGAACCTTCAGTGTAGTCATGCTCTCAGTCCACCTTTTTCACGCACTCCTTCATGATGTCTTCATTGCAGTAACCATATGATATTGATCTTAATATCACCACCATGAAGTGTCTGTCACACATTAGATTAATATTTGTTGAATATATGAATAGTATTTTTATCTTTAATGTGTTTCTCAGAGAGCCTATTAGAAAGACAGAATAATTCATATATTCACAAAGAGTCACTTTTTGGCTGTGGCGGGCAGCTTTAGCTCCCACAGAATCATGTCTGCCAGTATTCACAGTCCTTTGCAAAACATTCCCACAATGAAATCTGGTCTTAGGACACTCCAGGAGCTGTTGCCATGAATGCTGCTGACTACTTAAAGTTTGGCGTCCCAAAGCGATCAGGGTGAAACACTCTTTCATATTTAGTCTTATTTTTACACACCCTTATCACTCTAGGACTGAGGGATGACTGCCCGTAAGTAACTGGAATGCTAGTATTAATGTTATACCTACAATCAAAACCATCAGCTGAGTGCAGCTTCAAATCAAAGCATCATAGTCCTCCAGCAGCCCCCAGAATCGCTTTCCTTTTGTCAGAAGTAGTGTAGAAACTACGGCAGGCACGGTTTTGCGTGGATCTAACACAGCCATGTCAAGTACCAAGGAAGTTCCTGGCAGGTAGCTTAAACCTGGGCTATCCTCCTCCAACCACACGGGGGCGCGACGGCGCCACAGTCCGCACAGCCGCAGCGGGCCAGGGACCACTCTGGGATTGGGGAAACCGGCTGGCTCTCACAAGGGCGGGGCAAAAGGCGCCCGGGAGGTCCCAAGGGCAGGAAGTGAGGGGGCGGGGCTTGGGAAAGGTGTGCGCCTGCGCGGAGCCGGCTGTTGGATCCCACCCGGGCTGCGGCTAGAGTGCGCGCTCACGGTGACGGCTCGGCGTTCTTCCAGAGCGGGGCGGGGAGGGCGGAGATGGGGAGCGGGGCCCGGGGATGCGGGGACCGCGGTGGGCATGGGCCGTGCCGGAAGAGCGCGAACGGCCCGGTGGGTGGAGCTTTCTGGAAGTTTGCCTCCCGCCTCCTCGGGTGGTGGGTTCCTCCCGAGGCGCGCTTCCTCTAGGCGTCGCGGGCCCGGCCTGTGCGGGTCTCCCCTCCGCCTCGCCGCTCGTCTTTGTGCAGAGAGACAGATGCTCTCCTGCTTGCCCCAGCTCGCAGCGTTAGCACAGTCGGAGCAGTTCCAGGAAGCTTACTGGTTTCCTCAAAAACTTGTATTCAAGGATCACTTTTTTTGTTAGTATTATTATTTACGTACCACTTGCGGTAGGACCCGGAGCAACTGTGCTGGGGCAAACCTCCGCCAGAAATGTTAGCTCCAGGAGATGAAAATCCCACCTTTGGAATTTAGGAGTTCATCGCCTCCTAGCGACTCTCAAGGTCTTGGAGCCCTCCTAAAAGGATTTAACTTCATAGCCATCATCCCGAGCCAAGATGCAGGGGTGCTGTGTGACATTTGGAAGCTTAAGAGCCAACCCTGTTAACTTTTTTTTTTTTTTTTTTTTAAAGAAGCCGTCCATCATGTGTACTTAGCTTGAATGATTATTTTAAAGTGCATGTCCTATTTTTGCCAATCTGACAGCTGTTTCCATAGAAACTAGAGAAGAAATAGTACTTTTCAGTAAGAGTTGTTAAAACTGTCTTCTAGCCATCAGCTGTGAGTGCCTGTGAGCGCGCCACTACTTGCTCATTCTGAGATGGCACTTGAAGAATTAAGGGTTTGGAATGTTCTTAGAGGCTAGCAATCCAAATTGCTTAATTTTCTCACATCATTAATTTTCTAATCCTACAAGTCTGCCAGCTATGTTTGTTGGCCTGCTACAGTTCTTTGAAGAGCACACGTCAGCCCTAGTCCTTTCTTAGGTGCTGTGTAGTGTAGTGACTGGCTCTTTGAAAATGTATAAACAGATTTCTTTCCCCATTTAAAAATACATTGGAAGGATTAATCAGTGATTACAGATTAACAACTACTGTTCCTATTCTGGATGGCACTTGATTGTCAGCGTTAGAAATGATGATGATTTTAATTATGTACCTAGTGTTTGGGGCTTTTGTTTTTACCTTCTATTGGTAGACTACTGCACCTGCTCGGGAATGAGCAGTTTTCTCATGAGCAGATCTGAGCAGTGTGAATATGGCGCATGGCACTTGGAGGAGAGTTTATTTTCTGAGGGGGATATCTATAAACTAGATGTTCTGTAATTTTGCAGTGGATGAAGGAGGCTTGGAGAAGGTGCCTTTGGAACTGGGAAGCTGGAAGCAACATTAGGAAGTTTATTGAAAGGCTCACAGAAAACCAGTGGAAATTACAGAAGAGCTTGCTTGGCTTAGGATTCACAAAGTAATACCCTGTAAACATTCAAATTGCCCCGAAAGAGGAAATACTGGATCCCTCATAAGCACCATTCTGCCCCCTAAATTACACAAAGGCCTTTTCTAAGATTTTCATCTGTATCTATTATTGTGTTTTGTCTTTCCTAGCTTTAGAGATTTCGTAGGCATTTTTTTTTTTTTGTCTTTTCTCTGCTTTGTATCTGCTACACAGAGTGGTGTCTGACTTGTAGCAATTCACTCATATTATCAATTAATGAATCAGTGAATAAAACAATCCTGAACCAGTGAGATATGTGAATGTTTGGTTAAGATAATCAAATTTTGTTAATTTGGTTGGCAACATTTTAAAATTGGTAAATTTCACATTCAGTCTTAATCTGTAGCTTTTGTAGAAAGGTTTGCAACATTTGGCAACGTAAAGGGCAGATTTGGTTACATTGTTGGACCTCCTTTGGGTAACTGTTTACATCTGCCTGGTTTTGTTGAAGCTTGCCTGCATCTATCACACCAATCTGCACTGCCCAGTGTTGTCTTCCTATTAATTTTAATAAAAATGAAGCAGAGTATAAATTCTGCTCCTCAGATGCCTCTCGCCACATGCCAGGGCTGCCACAGTGGACAGCACAGGGAACATTTCTGTGGGAAGTTTTATGTAGTGTTGCTTTTGACATTGGACTTTGCCTCTCCTGTTACCCCGTTATACTGAAGTTTTGTTTTTAAATTGTCTTGCACAGCTCTGTGACTCAAGTGCTAGCATACAGGCTTGTTCTTATCAGCTTTAGGCTTCTTGCAGGTAGCACTTTCTGCTGTTTTTAGGTTAGCATATCATCTTTGTTGTGGATCAGAGCTTCATATCTTAATTAATTAATTAATTAATTAATTGATTTTTTTAAAGAAAAGGTTTCTGTAGCCTTGGTTGTTCTGGAACTTGCTCTGTAGACCAGATATTCCTGCCAGCCTCTGCCTCCTGAGTGCTGGGATTAATGGTATGTGCCACCATGGCCCACCTGGTTTGATTTGCCTTTCTAAAGGATTGCTTTAGGTTCCTTGGAGGAGGGGTTGGTAGTGAACTAAAGTGAGGTAGTTAGAATGTAGTAAAATCTACAGCTCAGTCCCGGATCCAGGGTGAGCTGGGCTGAGGTAGTAAGGTGGTAGATTGGCAGGACTGGTTTAAAGTGGCCTTTGGTCTTTTAGATGTTAAAATCTTAGGACTAATTTAGTATAGTTTGGAATACAGTCTGTAGAAGATTGGGAAGTTTGTGTAGGGGGATCCCTTAGATTGTTTCATGACACATTTAACATGGAAATATTAACTTGCACATGAACTTCTACAGCTCCCTCCTACCATGAAAATATCTTTGAGATCATTTATTTGTAAGATATGGAAACTGGGGGCTGGCGATATGGCTCAGGGGGTAAGAGCATTGACTGCTCTACCGAAGGTCCTGAGTTCAAATCCCACAACCACATGGTGGCTCACAACCATCTGTAATGAGATCTGACGCCCTCTTCTGGTGTGTCTGAAGACAGCTACAGTGTACTTTAATAATAAATAAATCTTAAAAAAAAAAAAAAAGATATGGAAACTGGGTGAAGAGAAGGAATGACTTTCGAGAGCATAGGAAGCCCAGTCAGAAGTGGAAAGCACAGCAGGGTCTCGGAAACATGAAGGCCTTCAGCTTCTTAGGCATGAATCGTGGTCAGTCTGTCTCAGCCCCCCCCCCCCCCCCCCCGCTTACTCCCTTGCTCCCTCCCTATGGCCTCTTACATTTCATAGGTATATTTCATTGTCCTTTCTGTGCAAACACGTGCAGAGCTTCTCCTGTTACCCGGTTATACCGAAGTTTTGTTTTTAAATTGTCTTGCACAGCTCTGTGACTCAAGTGCTAGCATACAGGCTTGCTCTTATCAGCTTTAGGCTTCTTGCAGGTAGCTTGCATGCCCTTTGCTGCAGCACCAACTACAGGCCCCACATACACATGGCTTTGTATTCATATGCTGGATACGGCTTACTGTGGGTTTTCTCTGTGATAAGTGTCTGCTGCTGCCTTTGAGACCAATGGCCATTAGGGGCTAACATGACCTCCTGGCCCGTTCCCTAAGTTGAAATCATGACTGGACAAGTGCCAAAGCTTTACAACAGTAAAGCATCAGATTTGAAGGAAGGAAAATGTATTCATGTTGTTTTTATAGTTTGATTTCTAGTAAAAGAGCTTAAATATACTTTCCTATGTGAAACAATTCTTTTTTTTTTTTTTTTTGTCTTTCTCCTACCCAATGGCGTAAGAATGACTTTAGCCTTGTGGAACTAGCTAGCTCACTGCTTAAACACATGGAATATAATTATAATAATGACTCGAATATCCTTGTCTACTGATTCTGCTATTTGTATTAGTTAGGAATTAGCTTCTTTTGAGTAATATTTCTTCTCCCTGTGAATCCCATTTTCTGCTTGGTAATTTTAAATTGTGAGTTATATGTTGCTAAACGTTTATTTTTTGATTCTTGAGTTTTTTTTTTTTTTTTTTTTTGAAGAAAATCCAAGATGTGGCTATTAGAAGCAGCTTGATGTTTTAGCGCATTGTCTTGCTGAGCCAGCTCTTATCCGGAAGCTAAGAGCCTACTCGCTGGGTGTTTGTTTTAGTCTTTGTTATATTGGGGCTAGAGCACCTCTTACAGCTTTGCTAGACTCTTCGAGTTCTACCCAATTTCTGTTAATTACAAATGAGAACTTTCCTACTTTGATCAATGGGAGTAGCTACTGCACCCTGGCCTGTGTAATGTGCCTGGAAATTATGGTTCTTTCCAAGCTTCAGGGGGATTTCTTACCTGTGTGACCAGCTAGTACTCGGCTGAATAGGGAGAGGCCCACCCAGATCTTGAATTCTCTCTTTTGGTTTTGTGTTCCCTTCTTTCACCCACAAGCTCTAGCTACCTGGTCCACAGGTGTGCCCAGCTTCACACCTTCAGTTTAGGGCGGTTATAGGCATAGTCATTCTCTTGTGTGTGGTTTGGAAACTCATCAGGTGGTTCTCTGGGCCAGTTGTAGGTCCAGTCTTTCTTCCCATCATTCAGTCCTTCATTGCCTACCCCTAAGTTTGTGGAAATCCACATTTTATGCGTTCCCTTTAAAAAGTCAATTTTTGGTAACATTAAAGTCCCCCCTTCTACATCCTGATTCTACTCAAAAGCCCCATGGGTTTATTGGAATGAGTGAATTAAAAATCTTAAAGATAACATTTTTTAAAGTTAGGCTTTTCTATCCCATTATATTCTTCTTACCATCAACTGATACACATTTGTTGTTTTATCAAAGCTATTTCTTATTCCACCAAGTGATTTGCTGATCAACTAGAGTCCCTGCAACTAAAATAAAATGTCTATTCTTTAACTGAAGTGAACACATTCAAGTGTTGAAAATAAGCAGTGTGTAGTGAGCTGAGGCCGTGTGTGTTCCCCTGGCTTGTCCTGTTGATGGTGCTGCTCGCGGTGGGTGGTGGGCAGCAGCACAGGCACTTTACTCTGAGACTTCAGCACACATTTCTTAAGCATTACATTCCCAGTTTGTAAATACATGCTTTCCGCAACTGTTTATATCTTATTTGTGTGTGTCTTCTAGATAACCAAGCAAAAGTAAGATGAGCCTCCTTTATGGACTGCAGTCTGCCAGGAGAAATCAGTTTCTCTTTGGAGTGAACTCCCTGGCCAACAGGAGACAGTGGACCCCACCAGCAAGCTGTCTACTGGCACCAAGGCCCCGAGCAGTAAATGCATATTGGGGACTTACCACAGTCAGTCACTGTCATTCAGTGACCTTACTGCCTAGAAACTTTCATTTCTGTAGGACTCTCAATAACAAAAAATCAAGATGCCTCTCAAGTGCCCAAAACAAGGAAATGGGGATGCTCACCTACAGAAGTGCTGTGCAGGGTGATTCTTTTCCAAGACAAGGAGCGAGGAAAGTGGCTGGTGTTCCTGCACTTGCAGCCTCATGTTCTTGTCCTGCTGTGAAAGAGGCCCGGAGTTTCCACACATCTGCACGGGTTCAGGCTGCCCCAGTCCCTCTCTTGCTGCTCATTCTGAAACCAGTGCAAAAGCTCCTTGCTATCATCGTGGGCAGGTAAATATACTTTGGGAGGAAAAACAATGTTTGTGTTAAATTTCTTGAAGTTTTGTATTCACATTTATATCAACTTATAATAATTTTTTTTGTAAAGTCACCGCTTTGTTTGTCTGATTACCAGCTCTCTCTGGCAAGCCTAGGGAGAGTTCTGAGATTTTTTTTTTTTTTTTTTTTAGGATTTATTTATTTATTACATATAAGTACACTGTAGCTGTCTTCAGACACTCCAGAAGAGGGCGTCAGATCTCATTACAGATGGTTGTGAGCCACTATGTGGTTGTTGGGATTTAAACTCAGGACCTTCAGAAGAGCAATCAGTGCTCTTAACCATCTCACCAGCCCATAATAATTTTTAATAATTAAACTTTAGTATTTATAAAACTGTACTTTTAAGGAAAACTTTCCCTATGCCATATTCAGCTCAAAATTTGAGTTTCTAAAGGTAAATTCTACCAGTCTTGTGTATGATTTTAATAATTTGTTGCAAATTTGTTGTACAGAAATATGATCCTTAAGTTTTTGTTGGTTGAGATATTTCTAAAAGATTTCACATTTCTAATTATAGGGCTAATGGGAAATATTGACAAAGATTTGTGTAACAACAACACTTAAGAACATTGTCTTTTGATTTTGTGGAATTTTAGGCAGTCAGCATGAAATGAAGGACTACATTCAAATAATTAGGGGCTCAGCCTGAGCCACATTAATAAAGCTCATCCCATCATTCTGTTTTCAGAGGATTTTTGTTACATTTCTCTTGGTCGTCCTTTCTAACTGTGCATTTTGTATCGAAGTGGCTCTTTCTCAACCTTTTTTCCTTATTTCATGAAGGGTGAAAGCAAATCTGTCTCTTCATAAAGTTTTGTTATATTGGCTAAAGATGCTGACCCTCCTTGCCATCTGCTTCCTATCAGACTAACAACCCAAGTCCACTTTTATTCAAACTCCAAGAATTTCTCTGTAATGTACTTAATTCTGTTGTTTGATGTTGACAGAAAATAGGTATCTACATTGGGTCCTAAGTAACAGACTCATCCTCATTTGTAGGGATGATCACATTGTGAGTCCTATAAAATTGTTTGATTTGGGTGTTGATTTTACTATTATAAATGTTCTCTTATAATATGTTATATATATTATAAGTAAGTTGTAATGCTATAAGTGTTGTAATAGGAAATTAGTATACTTCATTGTTTTATGGCCCTTCTGATTCAGTCGCTTTCTCTAGGCATTTTACACACGGCTCCGTGTTAGTCGGCCTCCAAACACTGATGAAATAACTGAGACAATAAGGGAGCAAGGACTTACTTTGGTTCATGCTTTCTGAGGTCTTGGTCCATGGTTATATAGGCTGGGCCCACTTGGTGCGTGATGTGGGAATGCTTGGCAGAGGAGACTTGTCCATTTCATGACGGTCAGGAAGGCAGTGACAGAAACAGGCAGGGGCTTGGGTTATAGCATGCTCAAGGACATCTCTCCAGTGACCCCACATTCTTTTACTGGTTCTTGTTTCCCGTGGGTCATACCACTCCCAGTAGTGCCATAGGCCAGGGGCCAAGCCTTTGATATTGAATACATAGACTTTTGGTGGATACTTCCAAATGATAGCAGGGACTTAGTAAAATTATAGTGACTTCACAAAATTGGTTTGTAGAATGAGTTCTTGTCAAGAGAGATTTCAAATATATGTGTGTGTGTGATAAATTTTGTTAAGACTTAAAAAAAAAAATGTATGCACAAGGAAATGTTTTGTCCTGCTGTTCAAAACATTGTTTGTCAAGATATTTGCATACCTGGCAGTTGAGAGAACTACTGTCCACTGCTGCCAGCTAGCCAGACCCTCTGTGCTTCTGATCTTCCCCTCACCCCTTGCCTGGATGATAGTGGAGCTGCCACTTCTGGTCAGCGCTCAGGTCGTGTCGTGTCTCCTGTTCCTTGCTGGAGCACTGGCAGATGGCGCTGGAGTCTGAGGAGCAGTGGGAAAGGCACAGTTTATCCTCCAAGATGCTTGTCTCAGGACTCCATCCTTGTTAGTGGTCAGTCTCGGGAAGGGCTTTCCTCTACTACTGGGTTTTCCTCTTGTTACCTCCCTTGGCCTGGTTGTTCTCTGTAACAAGGTGTTAGAAAGAGCAGGTGAGGTGACACATGCATGATGATTAGAACAGCACTTAGCATATGGTAAATAGTAAGTGTTATTAGTGGGAGTTGTAGCAACACCGCTCCTCATTCTAGGGTTTGCCCTCACACTAGCTGAAGTGGGAAATTCTAATGAGCCTTAGGATTTTTAATTATAATATTATAGAGTTGATGACATTCCATCCTCTAGCTAAGAATTTTATAAGTTAAAAAGCTGTGTGTACAGAAACATGAAGGTGGAAGGGATTGGCAACACAAAATCCTAGCACATGTGTCTGAGTTTTGGTGAGGTGTGAGCATGCACTTACCAGATGGGCCATTTCTGATTTCTCACAGGGGCATAAGGAAATGGTGGCAAGCCCTTCCCCCTAACAAGAAGGAGCTATTTAAAGACAGTGTGCGGAAGAACAAGTGGAGGCTGCTCCTTGGTCTGAGTGCATTTGGACTGCTGTTTGTCGTGTTTTATTTCACTCACCTGGAAGTGAGCCCTGTCACCGGAAGGAGCAAACTACTGTTGGTGGGCAAAGAACACTTCAGACTTCTGTCAGACCTGGAATATGAAGTAGTAAGTAGTAAGAATTGTCTGTAATTACATCGCACAAGCTAATACGCAAGGCAGGAAGCTTTTTTTAAATATGGAAGATGCACTGCTTTTGATTTTAAGTTTTTGACACAACATTAGTCCTTTTCTCGAAGGTCTCACACTTGGGAAAGGTGTTTGCAATATGTGTGTGGTTGTCCTCCCAGCCAGCCTGCCCTTGCTCTGCTCAAGTTTGTGCTTCACGGTGTCCCTACTCAGCAAAGCCTTCCTAGATGCTCAGGCCGGAGCTGACTGTGACTCAGCCTGGAAGAGTTGAGAACTGGACTTTTGTGGTCCTGTTCCAGGCTTGACAGGACTGGGGTTTAGGTCCTTGCTTTTTTTCCCTTTTGTTTTCTTTACATTATGTAACTTTCCATGGTCTGTGTTCCTCTCCCTTTTTAGGCTAAGCTCTGTCGGACCAACAGCCTTGTTGGTTTCTTTATTCTAGGACCTAACACCTTGCAAACTAGTGCTTAGTTTTATGTATCAAATAAGTAAACATGCTGTGAGAATTTTTATACCTTGAAAGTCAGGTATAAGATAGTTGTTTCCCAAAAATCACTTTTAACTGAAATTTTATTGTATTTTCTGCCATTTTTTTTTTTTTTTTTTTGCTTCTTAAAACAGAGTTGTAGCCTGGGGTTGGCCCTCAACATGTGATCCTTACGTCTCAGCTTCCTGAGTGGTGAGCTCGCTGCTATGTCCCCTCTAATCACTTGTTTTCTGGTGATTATGGTGGGATTCAGAAATCTCAGCTCGTGGAGACACAGTACACAATGTATTCTCGTGTGTCCTCAAGAATGGGACCTTCATTGTATTCTAGCAATTGCCACATACAGGGAAGTGCTGGGTGCCATTGTTGAATAGGTAATGGCTTCAAGTCTTCATATGCTTGGATACAAATGAACACATGAACTTATCAAAACAAAGTTATCATTAATAGCATGACTTTTTTGCTATAAAAGTTGATCTTAGCTAAGATAATAAAAGTCTCTTAAAGAATACAAATTTAAACTATGTCCTAGAATTTAGTCTTTAATAGGAAGATAGGTTTGAGAAAAACATTTTGGAAAGATTGGAAGAAACCTTGTAAAAAATTTAAAGTATCTTCTACTATTTAGATAGTTTAAATTTTAAAATATATACATATATGAATGGATTTGCATATGTGAATATGCTGTATATATACATATGGATCTGTCTGTATGTATAATTGTGTTCATGAGAATAGACATTTTTGCTGCTTAACTTTTTGGTCTGTGAATTTAAACATTCTTATAGAGCTGTTATAAAGTACTCTAATTACATAGGGTGCAAAGTAGTGTGTTATCAACTTGACACAAGCTAGAATCATTTGAGAGGAGGGAGCCTCAACTGAGAAAATGCCTGCATAAGATTGGTCTGTCCATAGGCAGGGTGGGGCATTGGATTGATTAACGATTGACGTGCTAGGTCCCTGCTCATTATAAGTGGTGCCATCCTTGGGTATAGAAGAATATATATACCACCTTGGGTATATATAGGGTGTATAAGAAAGCAAACTAAGCAAGCCATGGAGAACACCAGAGCATTCCTCCATGGTTTCCATTTCAGTCTCTGCTTCCAAGTACTTGCCTTGAGTTCCTTTGATGATGGACTGTGGACTGAGAGTTGTAAGCTGGAGTAATCCCTTTTCTCCCCAAGTTGTTTTTGGTTGTGGTATCTATCATAGCAGTAGATAGCAAACTAAGATATAGATAAGAGTCCCTTGATTGGTTTAGAAGAGTTAATAGAGGACTTTTGTTTACAACTGTTAAAAATTATTCTTTAAAAATAATAACTGATGTAGTCTTTAAGTTCATATTCTATGAAGTCATATATTTTAATGTATCTTAAAAAGGTTGTCAACTTGATTTGAATATTAAACTATATATTTTATGAAAATTAAGTACTTGTAGACTATTCTTAATTTTCTCAGTATATATGAGAGAATTTCTCACAAAAAGCTTCAGAAAAAATGTTTCCATGTAAGAGATGTCCAGGCATTTGAATCAGCATTACGTGAGGATGTGATTCCCACCTTAGCTCTGAGATCTTAGTGATTTTCTTTCAGTCTGTTTGGATCAAACACTTTACAGTTAGTGAGATATTGTCCCTTTTTGTAAAAGCTTAAGTCTGTGTTATAAATGGGGTGTTCTTCCATTTAGTGGATTATGAAGGTAATTAATTTTCTTTGTTCCTTCCTTCCTTCCTTCCTTCCTTCCTTCCTTCCTTCCTTCCTTCCT
>JADRCD010210318.1:0-12404 GCA_019843815.1 Montemys delectorum
GTGTGTGTGTGTGTGTGTGTGTGTGTGTGTGTGTGTGTGTGTGTAGAGGGTGGAGCACTGTTGTCCCTGGGGCAGGAAGAGTCAGTCTGACCCGTCTTCTTACCCATAGCCAATGGCTGTGGTAGCCAGCACCATCCTGGGCCTAATCCCGAACTTGAGGGCATTTGGTGGGATCCTGGTGGTAAGTCTTGGGGCTCTGATGGTGGCCTGGGTGGCCTGGCTCTGTGGAGTCCAAGTGGGATATGGTTGGCCTGCTTCAGCTCTGGCAAGGAGGCCCACAGCAATGTTAGGATACCAGACTTTGTTGGCTCCTTCCTTCCACAGAGGACCTGGGGTTACTGCCTCCACTCTGTGCGAGGGTCCTTGTGTTAACTGTCTAGTCCCGCATGACCCCTGGGTCATGTACCACATGGGAAACAGAGAGGAAATTGGGCCCCCTTGGGCCCAAGCTTGAGAGTTGGGGGGATACTCTTTTTGTAGACATACTTTAGCGCTAGTAGCCATGTGTGTCAGACAGAAGCTGAGATGTACCTGGGCCTCCATCAGGGTCTGAGGGCCTAGTCTGTCCTCTGTGGTAGCAGGCCTACAAGTGGAGAACCTGGGGGGCACCCAGATCCTCTGGAGAGCTGCCTGGTGCTTCTGGCCTCTTCAGCTTCCATCTTTATGGCATAGGCATCCCCGAGTCCTACTGCCTCACCCGCTTTGACCTCAACCTAGCCTTGTGGCTGCACTGACATGGGCTCCTCCTCTCCTCCCCCATAGGTGGCATACTATGTGTTTGCCATGATTGGAATGAGCCTGTTCCGAGGTGTTATCGTGCCTCCTGGGAACAACAGGTGAGGGGCTGTCTGTCCCTGAGGGCATTAACTTGTGGGCATGTCAGTGGGCCCTGTCCACTAAAACGTTTCTTGTAGGTGTCTTGCCTTGGGTGTCCTGAATATAGCCCCCCACCCAGGGTCGAGGCTGTCACATCTCTGGGGTGGGATTGGAGCCCAGGGTTCCGGGGATGGGAGCCCCTTGGGTCACATCATACACTCTCCCCGTGTGGGTAGGTAGTGGTGTCTCTTTTTGCCTTTTCTCCTGGAGTCTGAGTTGATGCTCGGCTGAGAAATGGGGCAGTGCTCAGCTATGCAGACCCCTGGCTACAGCTGTTAACCAAGGGCCATTGTGTCTCCAGCCTGGTTCCGGATAACAGCTCAGCTCCATGTGGAAGCTTTGAGCAGCTGGATTACTGGTCCAACAACTTTGACGACTTTGCTGTAAGTCCTCTGCCTTGTCTCCAGGTCCAGCTCACCTGGGATTCCCCCTCTGCCTGCCCTAGTCCCTGTTCTCTGGTTCCCCCTCTCCCCTGTCTCAGGGCCCTCCTGGACCCTACCTCTGCTGCCCCATAGGCTGCTCTGATCACACTGTGGAATGTGATGGTGGTGAACAATTGGCAGGTGATCCTGGAAGCCTATAAGCACTACTCAGGCCCGTAAGTCTCTCCCCCAGTACTGGCTGTGAGCCGGACATTACACCAGAGACTCAGGGCCTGGACTGAGAAGCAACCCAGTTGCTGACCTTGGAAGGCTCGACAAGCTGTTTCCCCGGCAGGCTTCGACCTTCATCCATGCTACACTGGGAGATAGCCAGGGCCCTGGGCTTCTGCACCCTGGTGTGCAAATGTAGTTGGAAATAAACGATGTGTATGATTGATTGCCCAGGGTATGGGGAATTTCTATGGGGTAGAGTCCTAGGGGAACAGTCAGGTGACTCATTTAGCCCATAGCTCCGAGAACTTTGACCAGCTCAGCAGAGGGGCCTGGGTTTGAGTCCTCGTGCTAGGCTTTCTCTGGTGACTCTGGCTGATTCCAAACCCTGGTGTCACAGGGCATTACTACACTATATACTGTAGCATTAGCAACAGGGTCTGATGAGGCCCCACAGATGTATATTGTAGCTGTTTGTCTTTCTGGAATGATCTCGTCCCACTCATCGTGGGTCCTGGCCTCCTTGTCCTTCACAGGTGGTCAATGGTGTATTTTGTGCTATGGTGGTTGGTGTCCTCTGTCATCTGGATCAACCTGTTTCTGGCTCTGCTTCTGGAGGTACCAGCCATCCCTGTCCAGACCTGAGATTGCCTACTGAGTTGTTTAGAGTTTTGGTGGGTGAGCCATGCTAGCCAAGACTACAGGCTAAAGAGAGTCTGATTGCTCTGCTGGTCTGTGGGGTTCTCAGGACCCCAAGCTGGCTTAAGGGTGAGGCTGG
This sequence comes from Montemys delectorum, assembly GCA_019843815.1. Taxonomy (NCBI): domain Eukaryota; kingdom Metazoa; phylum Chordata; class Mammalia; order Rodentia; family Muridae; genus Montemys; species Montemys delectorum. The sequence continues at coordinate 2,248 of JADRCD010210318.1, forward strand.
GCATCTTGCTGTTTCAGGGGTGTGGATCTCACAGGCTCTGCATCCAGATGTCTGGGGTGGGCTGCTCCCCACAGTGCTTGTACTGTGATTGCAGACTGGGTAATGGGGGTTCCGAAGCTGGTATCACATGGATACTTACACCCTCCCTCCCTCCTGCTCCAGAACTTTCTCCACAGATGGGACCCTCAAGGTCATAAGCAGCTCCTTGTCGGGACCAAGCAGATTACCTACCAGATGTCTGTGGAGCTCATGTTCAGGTGCGGGCTTGGGAGTGTGTCTTCAGCCCATGGAGCTGATGGAGACGGGTGAGGGGAGGAAGGCTTTCTGGCAGGGTTCCTCTTCCATCCACTCATCTGGACTGCAGCTGTGCTGGCAAGAGATACTCACAGCATGCCAGTGGGCACTTCTGCTTCTACCAGGGACTTAGACTGTGCTCTGCCTAGGATCCAGCACATGGAAGGGACCATCTGTCTTCCTTCCGTTGTCTTGTAGCTTCTGACTGGTACCATGGAGCACAGCCAGGTGGCTTGAGGGAGCCCACACCTTCCCCTCCTCTTGTGACATCACAGAGTGAGCCCTCTGCCTGTATAGGAGAGTGGCTGTCATCCTAGGGTCATCTGCCGTGAGCCCTGTTTTCTTTCACTAGTGTTGGCTGTGTACAGTCAGCTGTAGCCACACCAGTTGGTGTGAGAGGGGTTCTCCAGGCTTCCAGGCGTCTCACTGAATTCTCTTTGATGTGGGGGGTAGAGTCCGGGCTGGGTGTGCGCTACACACTTGCTCGCTCTATATAGAATCCCTCCTTAGCACTCCTTGGTGTGCTTATCAATGCCCACGAAGGTTTTTAGCATCCCTATCTTCCTGAGGCCGGACCTGCGTGTCTGTGTCCCCACATCCTGCCACTGCTTGTTTTGAAAGCACCTCCTGGTCGGGAACTCCGAGACTGGGCACTTGCAGACCTTTCCTGCTGACTTTGCTCACAGTCTCTTGAGAGGCAGAGGCCCGCCCCTCTGAAGCTTTGGTGTGACTGTCCCTACCCTGCAGGGATATCCTAGAAGAGCCCAAGGAGGAGGAGCTGATGGAGAAGCTACACAAGCACCCACACTTGCATCTGTGCAGGTGACATCAGAGTGGCCTCCTAGCTGGGGTGACAGGACAGAGATGCTGGCCTGGGCCCATGCTGTGGAGGCTGCAGCTGGTCGAGACTGAGCAAGAAAAGATGGTGCTTGGGACAGACCACTCAAGGACAGACGGAGGCTGGGACAAGGACTCATCCCCTGTGGCTGTCCAGCAGTAGCCACCGTGCATTCGGTATACCCCTGACCGACCAGTGGTCCGCACTACAGGGCCACCTTCCTCCATCTGCCGCACTTCAAGCTGCCTTGGTGAGACTTGCTAAGGAGAGAGAGAGTGATTTCCAAGGGCTCTCAAAGCCAGGAAGCCAGGAGGCCTCAGCTCCCCTTGTTACCCACAAACTTGCCCGTGCCTTCAGCCTCAGTGGCATTTGTGAACCCAAGCCTGCACAGGACAGTAGCTGGCAGGTTTCTAGGGCATTGGGGTTGGTATCACATGAAGAGACTGTCACCTCTTTGTTTCAGTGCCTATGGATGTAATGGGGGTGTCCCAGGGTGGGTCACAACGTCAATCATTTCCTGTTTTATAAAGAATGAGATCGTTCTGACTCTGACCTCTTTCTACTTCAGGGTTGTTGGGTAGGGTTAGTTAGGTTGTGGGCTACACAAGAGCGCCAGATTGTGAGGTGTGAGCTCCTACCTGTGATGAGAAACATTCCTTAGTGACATGTACAAAGGCTTGTAAGCCCAAGGTGGCCCTGTGTTGTTTGTCCTCAAAGTTTGTGGCAGAGGGAGTTGGGGCAGGAGAAGGGATCAACTAGGCTCTGAGCCAGGCCTTTGGGTTCCTCATTTCAGATTCAACTCTGGGGGTGGGGGTGGGGATTCTTGGGGGCCTTTCAAGCTGTGGGCTGGCTCCAAGTGATGTCTGCCTTGGGCACTGACACAGAATGGGGCCTGAGGCTTACTCCTTTGTAGGCTACAGGTTCCTGGATGTCTCCGTGGTCTGGGAGAGGAACCTGAGGTCAGAGCGTGATTGAGGGAGTTTAGGACAGCCAGGAAAGCACAGTGCTCAGGCTGGAGTGATGGAGAGGTACTGGCTCCCTCCCAGGGAGCACCCAAGGAGTGGCTTAGGAGACCTAGTCATTTCCCTGACGCCCTCAGTGTGGGACCTTTAGGACTCCTGAAGATGGTCTAGGACCTGCCCCTCAGCAAGCTGCCTTCCTGGAGGGTGGATTGAAGCCCACACCAATTGTCATGAGCTGGGTCAGTTTCTTGTGCGATGGCTGGATCTGGCACGTAGAAGCTCCATTTCTGTTCTCCAACCCTAACTGCTAAGCCTTGAGCGCCACCTACTGGTGAGAGGGGCTCTGCAGAGCTATCCATGCCTGGAGGCCTCTGAGATGCCCTAGAAGTTGCCCCTGACTTTTCCAGGCCTGCTCACATGTCTTAAGTCCCCTGTTCTCACCTCGGAGTGATCCTGGCCTGGTGCCTGTTAGGTGGTTTCTGCCTCTGCTGCCCAGTGCCGACCAGTCCAACCAGAATCACCCGCCCTAGCTTTTGTGCAGAAACATACTCACCCTGCAGGTCATTTTGATAAGAGTGAGGTGGGTGCAGGGAGTTGATTTCCACTCAGATGGCCTCAGTAAGGGTACATGAGGTGCTAATCACTGGAGTGTGTGTGGAGGGAGTCGAGGGACCACAGTAGTGTTCTAGGGGCTGCCTCAGCTCACCCCCTGTCCATTTCAACCTATTTGAGGAGCGTGGGCTTGTGCTTCTCAGGGGCCTTCATGGTTGCTCCGAGGGTTTTCCTGTTTTCTTACTACTGGGTACAAAAGCTATGCAGCCTGTGGCGCCCAGTGTAGAATGGAGCTGGTGTCACACACAGCCCCGCTGGCTGTCAGAAGAGAAGGTGGGTATGGGAGACCACTGAGGCTGAAGAGCCTGGTGCTGGGGTCAGGGCCTGGTGTTCATATGACCAGAGTCCTGGGATCAGCAGGGGGCATGTGTATGAAGACAGCTGTTGTCGGTGGCAGGGGAGGCAGAGCCTGCTGGAGTGACAGCGAGCTCTTGGTGAAGTGAGGCACCCTTGGCCTGAACCCTGAGCTTGGGCTGCCCACACTTCAGCCGAGCACTGCGCTTGAGTTGTTGGATGCGTGTGTGCTGGGAGCCGACGAGGGGACCTGAGGAGACATGAGACCACATTCACCTGGAGATCTTAGCCTGCCCTACAAGCGCTTACAACCTGAACACTGTAATTTTCATTTTCTACATCTGACACCCTGGGCAGGAGCTGCCACCAGAGGCTCCTGCAAAGTCCCTGACACCCAATTCCAGGCCATATTGGAAGCATTGCCTAGACTTATGTGGCTGTGTGGCTCTGCCTCCCTGTCTTTTGGGACCCTGGGATCCACTAGGTCCTTTGAAGAGCAGCCAGTGCTCTTAACTGTTGAGCCATCTCTCAGACGTCTTCCAGGTTCAACCCTACGCAGCAGACTTTTTTTCCTTTCTCCCAGTGGTTGCCAGTCTCCTTAATGTATGTCTTTGAGCAATTTCAAGGACAGTTAGCCAGTGATCACTAGCTACTGGTTTCTCTTACTGCCCACCACACTGGCAGAGGTATCCCACACTGCCCTTAGCTCAAGTCTCACCTTGGGGGCTCACAGTAGCCTCCAATAGCCTTGAGAACTTTTATTTGTCCAGGTCAGCAGTTTCATCCTTGAGGTTGATATGCAGCTATCCTGCATATCAGATATCATACATATCCGATATCTACATTATGATTCATAATAGCAAAAATAGTTATGAGGTAGCAACAAAATTTTATGGTGTGTGTGTGGGGGGAGGGGCATGTCACTACAACTCGAGGGTGAACAGGGCCTGGAATGGAGCTACAACTCGAGGGTGAACAGGGCCTGGAATGGAGGTGGTAGCAGGAGAGAGTGTTGGGGTAGCAGCTGGGTGGGGTCAGGTGGCCCAGTGGGGTTGGGGTAGGTATGTGGTCCACTGTGCGTGTGTGTGTGTGTGTGTGTGTGTGTGTGTGTGTGTGTGTGTGTGTCAGAGCAATGGTGACTGTGGCAGGAATCCCACTGTTCTCATCATCACTGTCACCTGCAGGAGCAGATGGTAGCCTTCGGGCATCTTCCTGCTGCTTCCTGACGACCTCCTTCTGTAGGTGGCTGGCTGAGATCCAGGACTGCCGCCTGATCTGCTGCTGGGGCCCAGGAGCAGGGCGTTTGATGTGGTCTTGGTCTGCCCCTCCTAGGAGTAGGCTCTTGTCCCTAGCGCAGGCCAGGTTGAGTTTCCAACCTTGGAGATAATTGGTGGTTTTTATTCACAGGTTAGAACAGCACCTTGCTTCAGAAAGAAAGCCTGTGGGGCTTGGGCACACCACTGCTCTTAAATGTTAGAGGGGGCGTGGGGCTCGGATGACCCGCTTCACATCAAAGTGGCCAGCAGAAGCTGGGGGCAGCAGGCGGGCATCACCCTGCCCTCTAATCACACTTGCGGGCCCTGAGCTTTTCTTCTGGGTCATTCAGTCAGAGCCTCACCAGGCAGGAGTGCGGCACACAGCTGTGGGGCACCTGGCTGCCTCCTGCCCTACAGCAGTTGGCTAATCCATCCAGGGACTGGGGGGGCCCCAACAGCACCTGTCTCTAGGTGAGCCAGGCCTTCCTCCTCTTTGGCCCCTGATCCTTTGGCCTTTAATGGGAGGTGGGGGTTCTCATATAACCTGCAGCTGGTCTTGTATTCACCCTGTTTCTGAGGGTGACCTTGAACTTCTGGGCCCCCCCCCCTTTTTTTTTTTTTTTTGCCTCACTAGTGTTGGTATTGCAGTTCTGTGCCACCAGGTCCAGCTTGTGTAGTGCTGGGACCAAACCCAGGGCATCATGCATGCAGATGTGCTCTACCAATGGATCCACATTCCCAGCCCTGGACTCCTCTTTTGACCACAGCTGAGGAGTGCATTGCCTTCTACAGTGGACAGGCCAAGACCACTACCAAACTGAACCTGGGTTCAAGGCCTGGCACTCACTAGGAGGACTATATGACCATAGTTCTGGGCCCTGCCCCCAAGCTTCTGATTGTGATGGTAGATGAGGGCCTTTTCCTAGGGCAGAACTGGCCTCCCTCCCTCTCCATCTTTGCCTCTCCTTATTTTTAGCCAACAGGAGGAACGTCCACAGTTGTTGATTTTATTCTCAAAAGCAGCCTTGGAGGGGCACAGTTAACTAACGCAGGCACTTCTCCACAGCTCAGATGACAAAAATGGTCCCCTTGGGTAGTGGGTTCAGGGAAGAGCAGTGCCCTGGTGCTGTTGTAACCCCCTCCCCATGGAGTTGGGATGTGTGCCTTGGCCAGCAGGGTTCTAGCAGGAAACCCTCCTCTCCATGAAGAACCTGGTGGGAGCATGGCATGTGCAGGGGCAGAGAGGGATTCCTAAGAGTTGCTGGGCAGAACTTGAATCCCACAGCTTAGCCACTACCTGAAGCTGCATGTATGAAGTGGTCAAGGTCCGGGCCCACTTGCTTCCTGCCTTGGTCTTAGATATACAGAGCATGCCTCCCGTCTGTCTGTCCCTCTTCTGGAGGAAGTGTAGGTGATGAGGAAGCCCAGCCTTGACCAGGGACTTCCTGCAGGGCAGCTCCCAGGTTTCTAGGCCTCAGTAATGAGTGAACTGTGAGCTTCCCTGATGATGATGGGGGAGGGGCTTCCAGAGACTGGATGGGGTGGATGAGAAGGCTCTGGAGTGGCTAAACCTTCTTCTGGGGTCCTCGGTCTCCTCACCACCTACTCAGGGCTGGGAGCCATTAGAGACCAACTGTTGTACTTAGAGCCCAGGACCGGCCAGGCTGATGGGCTCTGCTGCAGGGGTTACCCCACTCTGCCTGGTGGTCTTGCATGAGTTCTGCTTGCCATGGAAGAGAACAGGGCCAGTCCTGGATGGGGTTGGGGGAGGCACCTCCTGCACTTAGGGATGGTGATTCTGGACCAACAGCTTCCGCAGACTTGGAGCATCCTTTCCTTTGGAGGTCCCCTAAGAAACCAAAAAACCCACTGTTCTTCAGAAAGGGAAACTGAGGCAGAGAGAGGAGGGCCTGCTGTTGCTGCTGCTGTGTGGCTTTTGTTAGGGCTGGTCTGTGGTGGTCTCACCAAACTCAGGCTGGCTGCAGGATGCGAGAGGCTCCCCTTCCCTCTCCATCCCCTGGTGACAAGCATGGTGGCTCATGATGGTAGTCAGCCTGCCCCTAAGGGCCTCAGCTATGTGAGGAATCAATTTTTAATCCTGTTATACCATTTTTATCATATTCGGTGCTTGAGATCCAGGACATCATGCATGGTCAGGCACATGGTCAGCGTGAACTCTAGCCATTTGTGATTACTAAAAGAATAGGTCTCTTAATAATGAGTACAGGAACATTTGTGTAATGTGTGTGTATGTGTATGTATGTATGCTTAATGTATGTGAGTGCATGTGTGTACATGTATATGTGTATGCATGCATTTGGAGGCCAGAGGATAACCTCTGATGTCAACTCCTCAGGAACTGTCTACCTTGTTTGTGAGACACAAACACGGTCTCCCACTTGCCTGGAACTGGGCTTTCCTTCCCCTGCACTGGGATTACAAGCATGTGATTGTCATTCCTTATTTTAACATGGATGCTGGGGTTGGACTCAAGTCTTCATACTTGCCAGTAAGTACTGCACTGTTTAAGCTATTATCCCAGCTCTTCAAGGCTCTCAACAGGATCTGAAGCTGTTGCCTCTCTCCTTTGCACCTCCTGAAAACCCCTACTTCTCAGGGCACCTGCAGTGGTGGGAGCTGGTTTGGGGTAGAACCCTTGTTTCCCCGGGGGATGAAGATGGCAGGTGTTGACAAACTGCCTTTCGGACCTTGGTCTTCTCCCCATGCCTGATCAGACACCGATGTGGTGCTTGTCTGTCCCCAGACCTACCGGACACCCATATACGCTCCTGGTACCTTTGTTGTGTCCTAGGATAATTCATCTCTATATCTTTGCTCTCCCCTTGCCCAAGTCTGGAAAGCCACAGGTGTTCTCATCACTGGATGACAACACCCTTCTCTTTAGTCTAGTCCACACTCAACTCTGCTGCTGTGGTGTCCCTGTTGATCTTGAGCTTAGTGTTGGAGGACACCCCTCCCCCATCCTTTGCCATTCTCTGGTGGAGTGAGAGCATGAGAACCAGGCTCTGGTGCTAATCCATTTACTGTGTTCAGTCTCTTTTTAAAAAAAGAGTGTATAGGTGTTCTGCCTGAATGTATGTCTGTACCACATGTGTACAGTGTCCCTGGAGACCAGAAGACAACACTGGATTCCCTGGAGCTAAAATATAAGACAGTTGTGAGGCACCATGTAGGTGTTGGATCTCTAACCCAGGTTCACTGGATCTAAACCAGTGATGGCTCTTAACTGCTGAGCCATCTTTCTAGACCCAGATCTTTTTTTTTTTTTTTTTTTTTTTTTTTTTTGAGACAGGGTTTCTCTGTGTAGCCCTGGCTGTCCTGGAACTCACTCTGTAGATCAGGCTGGCCTCGAGCTCAGAAATCCACCTGCCTCTGCCTCCCAAGTGTTGGGATTAAAGGCGTGTGCCTCCACTACCCAGCTCTAGCCCCAGATCTTTAGATGTCAAAAGGAATGCCCGAAGGAGCCGTATCTCATGTTCTGATGGAAACAATCTGATAAAATACATTTATAATGTGTGTGTGTGGGGGGGGGTAGAGTAGGGGGTAGGAACATGTGCTCGCCATACATGTGAGTGGAAATCTGAGACAACCTTTGATCTTCAGTGGTCAAGCCTTCTCTCTGAGACCAGGACTCTTGTTTGAGGCACTGTGCAGCACACTCTAGGCTGGCCAGCCTACAAACTTCCTGCTGGGTCTCTTGGCCTCCGATCTCTCAATAGGAGTGCTGCTGGTATCACACATGCACACCACTACATCAGGCTTGTGTTTTTCTTTGTTATTTTTAGCATGGGTTCCTGGGATGGAACTCAGATCATCAGGGTTACACTGGCAAGCGCTTTTACCCACTGAGCTATCTTGCCTGTTGCAGGGGTCTGTTCATGTGAGCTGCAGAGGTGAGCCTGCTAAGCTTCCCCTGACGGTGGATCTGTAGACCTCTGGGCCTGGACTTGTGTTTCTTAGTGTTCTAAATCACTCCACAGTGTACTCCAAGTACCCAGAAAAATTAGACATTTGAAGAACTAATAACTACCTTCCCCAAATCCTACCCCCACAGTGATAACGTATGAGCTACTTTAGAGTCAGAACATTCTGGGTAGGACAGAGGTGAGGGTCAAAGCTTGGACACTTAAACTTGGGCACTTTTCTGTGCTCCAGGCCTTTGAACAGCTACAGGATCCTGGGCTCTGTCTTGGAACTATTTTTAGATTGGCCTGAAACACCATAGGAGTGTATGTACTAGAAAGCAGTTCAGAGTGATGGGATCACCTGGCAACCTGATACACTGTCATGTGTGTGATTTCTAAAGGACAGGTGTGCTCACATCTGTCATCCCAGCACTCAGGAGGTGGAAGCAGGAAGGTGGGGATCACAAGGGTGAGTTCCAAGCCAGTCGGGGCAACATGAGACCTTTACTCAATAATAATAGTAATATAATGAATAATTATCATTTTATAAAAACAAGGATAATGTTTTAAGAGTAGGCAGTGGTGGTCATATGGAATCTTAGTGGGTCCAAGGCCACAGCGTAACTGTGGCTATTGTATGCATTCAGGGGTGTTTGTGATACAATTTGGTTTTCTTGTCCAGCATTCCTGGCCCCTGGGGACTCTCTATGAATGTTCCAGCAGGATTCTAGTCTGTCTGCTGCTGGCCAGTGGTGCTGGAACAACTTCTGTCTGGCACTTAGCTTAGCTAGGGCTTAGCCTGCTTGGTTGGTCGTGGGCATGAGATGACCCAGCTGCTCTGCTCCATGATCCCCATACTAGTAACATTTAGAGGCCTCCTTGACAGCTGCTTCTCCCAGCAGAGTGGGGTGTGGCAGCCATGGCCATATACGCCATGTTCATGGTGTTTCAGTCCCAGGGAAGAAACCCATGGTATAAGACAACCTATCTACTGCCGGGCTCACCCTGTAGCAGCTGGGAACATGGGAGTTGTCCTGGTTCCTAAGCTTCAATATCCATCAGAACTTGTGAACAGATTGCTGGGCCCCACCCTTAATTTCTGGCTCATGAGCCTGGGTGGGAAGTCTCTGTGCTAAACGGCTTCCTGTGATGTACAAGTCTGGGGACACACTCCGAGAATGGCTATGTCTCTCCTTCTCCACCCCCAGTGACCTCCAAAAGGGCCTGAGTCCTAATCCCTAAACACTGTGTGACTTTGCCTGGGGATAGAATCTGCAGAAGTCTTTAGAGATCTTGAGGTGCAGTCTCAGTGGGTGAAGGGTCAGCCTCACAGAATGTTTGGTGTCTGTGTGAGGGGAAACAGAAGAGTCCTGTGGAGATGTGGGTGGACACCAAGTATGTCTTGAGGGAGGCCTGGGAATCTGGAAGCCAGAGCCAAGGAAGGCTCCTCCTCTGGCCCTTTGGAGGGGTAGGGCCTGGATGCCAGCAAGCTTGGAGGCCTGGCTTTGCAAGCTGTGAAGGGAGGGAGACTGTCTGGTGTGAGTATCCCAGTTCGTGGTGGCCTGTTACAGAGGTTTGAGGCAACCTTGAGGCAGCCTGCCCTCTGTGGGTGCTTCTTACCAGCATCTCATGGACTCTAGACTACCAGGCTCCTGGGGTGTGACTGGAAGTCAGTAGGGAAGCAGGTTCGGTCCACATTGGCTTGTCACTTTGTTCTGAATTGATAGCATTGGAAGCTATCTGAGCTGGGCTAGGGATACCGGTGAGACAGAGGGCTGCCCTTGGTAAAAGCACATTGTCCTGAGCTGGAGGGGTCCACAAGCAGGCCCATGCTGGTTGGTACTTATCACTGCCTTCTTAGGTGGGGATTGTCCTAGATAACATGGGTTGATTAGCCTCTGGGATCTGTGGACGATAGATAGACAGATAGATAGATAGATAGATAGATAGATAGATAGATAGATAGATAGATAGA
>JADRCD010210318.1:21238-32193 GCA_019843815.1 Montemys delectorum
CATTTTACACATTTTATAGCCCTGAGACTTCCAGGACTTCTGGACAGAGGTGACCAGTTGATCATTAACTGTTTGCTACGTGTGGCATTTCAAATTATAGCTCAAGACAGCTCAGTCCAGAATCTTGATTCCGTCTACCCATTGGGCCATGGCTGGGCAATAGGGGTGGTGCAAATTCCCCTGATGCCAGGGACAGGGCCCTTGTGGTGGCCCATGGGCTCCCTCAGACTCTGGTGTACATGCTTACTTCTCTCTTGAGGAAGCCTGGTGGCCTGTGACCCTGAACTGCATGTCCTCTTTTCAACCCTGGAGTGTCTACTCTAGAGGGTGTGGCAGCTAGATTCTTGCTATCCTTGTGTCTGCACGGTCCCTGCAGACAATGACACAGGCATTGGCGTCTGAGCATGCCTCTGGGGCTGGGGTCCTTATACCTTTACTGGGTTTCTAGGCCTGGAAAGGAAATTGCTTGGTCTTCTTCAGGCACTTTCTTGTGTTTCTTACTGCTGTCATGAAATACCTGATAAGCAGTGTCAGGGAAGAGAGATGGATAATACTTTTGGTGCACAGTCTGGGCTGTGTGTGCTACAGTCCAACACAGTGGGGAAAGCATGGCAGCTGGAGGCTCTGAGGCAGTGGGAGCATGTGGCTGCTTGCTCACACCTTAGCAGATCAGGAAGCAGAGAGTGATGGAGGCTGGTGCTCAGCTTACTGCCTCCTTATTCAGCCTAAACGCCAAACACATGGGATGGCGCTGCCCATGTGCCCGGTGAGTCTTCCCTCTTGAGTCAGACCTTTCTGGAAACACTGTCATGGAGATGCATAGGGGGTGTATCTCCTAGGTGATTTCAAATCCAGTTGAGTTCATGATGCAGCCTGACCATCACGTTCAGCACTTGTGATTTCCAGCTACTAAAGATTCCTGGCAGAGTAGGGCTGTTGGTCAGCCTGAAGCCTTCTACACTGGCTTCTTGGATACCAGAGCCAGGCCAGTCAGCTGCCATGGGTGCCGGGAGTGTGTGTGTGTGTGTGTGTGTGTGTGTGTGTGTGTGGTCTAGAACTCATAGGCTCAAGCAGTCTTCCAAGTAGCTGGGACTAGAGCCACAGCCCACCATACCTCATATGAGTAGGGGTCTTATTTTCATGTTTATAATTTTTATTAGGTATTTTGGGTAGAATCCTAAGAAATAAAAAAGAAAAACGTACCTATGATAGGCAGGCTCCCAGTACCACCTCAGTCCTGCCAACAGCCCAGAAGACAAGCTCTTTCGGGGTACCCTGTTCTGCCCAAGCACTCAGCTTGCCTCTCTCTTTAACTCTCCTTCTCTATTGTCTTCTCTCCTGTGGTTGGTGGCTTCTAATGAGCACTTCTTCATGGCACATTTCAGGCTGGGGCTGCAGCTCAGTTGGCAGAGTGCTTGCCTAGCATGCACCAACCTCTGAGTCCCATTCCCAGAACCACGTACACTTGATGTGGTGATGCTTGCCTGTAATCTCAGCACTTGGGATATGGTGTTAGGGAGATCAGAAATGTAAGGTCATCCTCAGCTACGTGGAGAGTTTGAAGCCAGCCTGGGCTACAGGAGACCCTGTTTCAAAAGACTAATAGGCATGTTTCGTCACTTTCCCTGGGCTCAGCACCGCCGTGGTGTCGGTAGATACCATATAAAAGACCTCTTTCCTGATGTGGCTCTGAAAGGCCCTGCTCAGCCAGCCCTCCACTCCTTTCTGGACTCAGGAGGCTTGGAGGGTATCTTGCAGTTCCCTAGCCACAGCCTCATCGCCCACTCTTCTTCCTCTCACCTGGTGGGAAGCCCATTCTGTTGGCACTGTGTCCTGTGGGGGCACTCAGGACCCCTTTTGCACCTTGAAGGACCAGGGTCAGTCCCAGGTTCTGTTGTTGAGGGTTGAAAGACTGAGCGCATGTGTGCGCAGGTAGGTAGGCTCTGGGGCTCCGCCCGCCTTTTACTGCTTAGCTAACAGGAGAGGGTTGATAGAGGCACACAGACCTGGGTTAGACCCCACCCCAGGTGTTGTGTGGCCTTGAGCGAGCTCTCTGACCTCTCTGAACCTGGCTTTCCTCACCCTATAGAACAAGCAATCTGGGAGCACCTTGGAAGAACATCGGGAAGTCTGGGTGCTGGCTTGAGCCTGGGACTACATCATGGATGGATTCTGATTGTTATCTGGGGTCAGGTTGAAGGCTAGGAGATGGTTTCTGGCTGCTTTAAAGTGACAGGCAGAGACTCTGAAGTGTTGTGGAAAGATGGCTTCCATCTCATGAAGGACAAGTGGGATCTGGTTTCAAGTTGTGAGCCTCTTGCTACTGGGAGGGCTGGGGACAGGTCTAGGCCCTGGGGCACCTACACTCTTGGGGTTCCCTAGGTGTTGTGTGAGGTGATGCCAACCTTCCTGCAGCTGTTCAGAACCTTAAAGAAATATGCATGGCCTCTGGCTCTTGGGGACCTTGGGTCCTACACTGACCAGACACTGGCCTTTGTCCAGAGTCCTGTGTGCACACACTGTGATTAGAAAAGAAAATACCAGAAACAAAAAAGGCTCATATCTGAAGGAGAGGTCCACCTTGGCCCTCAGATAGGAAGGGTCTCCTGCCAGTGGAAAAAGCTCCCCTTCACTTGGTCTGTGAAGTGTGGCCTTTAAGGCGTGCTGCGGGAGGGGCTTGGAGCAGCTTTACTGGAGCAGCAGGTGACTGGCCCACGTGGCATTGCCCCATGTTTGAGAAAACAGTATTCATCAGACATTGATGTTTATCCTATCTCTTAATCAGAAGCCGCCGCTGTACAAGTTAGTGCTCGACTCTCACCTAACCTGCCAACCTCTCCACTCTGTCACAAAGCCTGTGGTGACACCTGTCACTCTCACATCATCCCTAACACACACACACCAGAAGTGGAAACTCTCCCACTGTGGTGTGGATGATAGTGGTCTAGGTCATCTCCGAAGAGCCTATGGGCTCCCTGTGAAGGAGCGTACTACAGTGCAGCGCTCGGACAAGGCTAGGGTTTGCCCAAGGTCACTAGGGAGGAAACTTCTTGGCTTCTTGGCTCTGAGGTCTTGGTGGTAGACATAAAAGGCTCTCCCTCACTGCCTCCTCTAGCAAGGGGGCATAACCGGGGGTATGGCTGAGGGCACTTGTGGGTTCAGGGAATGCCGTGGGAAGGTGGGCTAGGGACCCTGTGGAGGCCTGACCTTCCCAGGATTCCTCACCACCAGCCTACAGCCAGGGTCCCTGGAGGAATTCTGCAAAGAGAGCTGTTTCCCCTTCAAGGAATAAAAAGCATACACACACATTCCTTCGAATCAAAGGTGTGTCCCGGGGAGGGCGGGCGGGCCCCTCAGCCAGTGGCCCCAGCACGTGACAGCCTTGGAAGCCACTGGCACCAACTCCAGCCAGGCATTTGCAGTAGATGGTGGTGCCAGGAGAGGGATGGTGGCCTTTCACCAGCCTGGCACCTCTGCCAGGTGACGGCCTCCTCCCCTGGGGAGGGCCTGCTTTGTTCCATGCTGGCTAGGCAATCCTGAAGGGCACTGGTGTTCACTGAGCCTTCTGGGGCTGGCTCCTCACTCCAACCTCTGTAACCACACTGAACACCTGCTCTCTTAGCCAGGTGGTGGGGGCAGGAGGTGGACGGGTGAGGAGCTCTTGGCTACACTACTGGCAGGAGCTGGGGAACTCATGCAAATGAATGAATGAATGAATGAATGAATGAAGAAGACAAGGTCTCACATATGGGAGGTTGACCTTGGACTACCGATCCTCCTGCCCCCACCTCTTGAATTGTGAAATGACAATGTTTTATTTGGTGCTGGAAATGGAACCTAGAATTTTGTTTTTGTTTGTTTTTGTTTTTCAAGATAGGGTCTTTCTGTGTAGCCCTGGCTGTCCTAGAACTCAATCTTTAGACCAGGCTGGCTTTGAACTCAAAGATTCACCTGTCTCTGTCCTCAAGTGCTGGGATTAAAGGTGTGCACTACCACTGCCCAGTGGGACCCAAAATTGTGTGTATGCCAAACAAGCACTCTGCGAGCTCTACTCCATCCTCAAACCTACTTCCTGTTTTAGGTTTCGTTTCACTTTGTTCTCTCTCTTCTTTTTACCCTTTTACGCAGGGTCTCATGTAGCTCAGGCTAGCCTTAATCTTGCTTTATAGCAAGGATGACCTTGGACATCTGGTTCTCCGGCCTTCCTCAGGGCTGGGGTTATAGGTGTACGATACCGTGCGTGTCTGTCTTTCAAATGCCTTTGAAGAGTTTTCAAGATAGCTGAGCATGATGGCTTGGGCCTTTAATCCCAGCACTTCAGGCAGAGGCAGGTGGATTTCTGTAGATTTGAGGCCAGCCTGGTCTATGTAGTGAATTCCAGGACAGCCAGGGCTACATAGAGAGACCTTGTCTCAAAAATCAAAAACAAAAACAAGACAAAACAAAGAAGAGTTCCCACAGTTATCTTAGGAGGTGTGCTGTTGTGGAAGGTGGATCTTGCCTTCCTAGCTAGCGCCCCCAAGAGTCCCAGCACAGTCAGACTCGGGCCCTGCCTTCCTGGCCCTTGGGGCCCAGTGACTGTGGAAACATTTGGGGATTGTTAAGGACTCAAGCACCGTGACAAGTTGCTATAGCCTTGGTAGTTCAAGCTGCCAAGAAAGAAATCTATTCCCGAGTCTAGAGGCCAGCAATCCAACGCCAGGGAACAGTGGGGCTTCACGGCTTCTGAGGGGTCCTAGAGGCTCCTCTGTTATCTGGAGCTGGGTAACCATGGCAATGGCTGGGGCCCACTGCATGGAAAGGTGCAGCACTCAGTCCTCAGGACAGTGATGCTCAGAGGCTGAGCCCATAATGGAAGATGTTTTGTGGCAGGCTGGTCTACTCATCCATTGTACAGTCAGGCTGACTGAGGTGGGTCAGGGTGAGTCCCTCTGTTCACTGGCTTGTGGTGTGATTTTCCCACAAGCAGTTTCACTGACTGCTCAGAGTAAGGAGCTGGGGTGCAGTGAAGCCTCAGCCACACTGCTCAGAGACTCCTTCCTCCTGGGGCCTCAGGAGTTGGGAATGGGTTGGGGAGGGTCTCAGACCAAGGCTCGGGAGACTGCCGTGTTTCCCTCTGACTATAGCAAGACTGTAGCTGGAATTGGCCACCCGGGTGGGATGGCAGGGTGCCAGTTTCCTACATGGAGATCTTGGTTTAGGGTAGCATTGTTACCCAGTTAACACACCGTGTTTCCAGTCTTCCTGTAGCTGTATCAGCCAGAAGTATATCAGCCAGCTTTTGCTGTGTAACAAGCCACCCCAGTTTTAAGATCTGTTGGGTGGGTCCTGGCAAACATACGGCTGGCAGAGAAAGGAACCTGAGGAGGAGAGACGGAAACCCGACTCAGCACAACTTAGCTGGGCTGGTTCAAACTTCTGGAGTCTGACCGAGTGTGGTTTGTGTTTTTGCATATTTAAACATAGAACAACTTTGGAAAAACATTTCCTTGCGACAGTTATCGCCACAAAGCTTAAGGCAGGATTGCATGGAAACTCCTCTGCAAAAGCATGTGGGACCTCTCCCACATGCATGGCTCTGTTGACTGAGACAGCGTGCAGGATAAGCATCTGAGGAGGAAAGTTTGTAATAAGCAAAATGGCGAAGCTCTTTTGCAAAAGTACACAGGATCTCTTTCACTTCTTTCCAAAGGATGGGCTCTATCAGCTGAACCAATGCTCAGGACGCTGGGAAATTCAGAAGCCTGGCTTCACAGAAAAGCAAAAGTTACCAGGTTCTTAACCATCCATCCCCAGCCTTCTGGGCAGAAAACAGGCACACACATCCCTTCATAGAAGAGAAAAGCCTGTGTGTTCTAGCAATTCTGGTTTCTCTGTGACTATCTGTAAGTGCGTGTACCTTATGCCCTCTACACTCTGGGTTTAAAATGGCAAAGATCCTTCTGGTCTGTGAGTTGGCTCTCAGATCTGGGCTGCCTGGCTGACGTGGCTAGCCAAGGATGACTTCTCTGCTATGATGATGTTCTCCCATCCCAGACACCGGCCTGGGCTTGCTCATGCAGTAGTGATGAACACCACTCCAGACTGACAGACTGGATGTATAAGATGGTCAGGCTTCTGCAGGTCCCCACAAGAAGGTATGGGTTTGGCTGTGTGTGCTCCATCACAACGACCTTATCCATGAAAGTCTGATGGTGGGTCTTCAGTATTCTGAGTCTCAGTTTCCTCATCCATATGTTGGGGTTGATCTCCAGCATCTGGAGAGTGCACCTTCAGAATGCTGTGTAGCTGTGCAGGACCATGGAGAACCCTAGACCCCACATCTCCTCAGCATGGTTTTTCGTGGGGCAGTAAGGCAGTAAGGCCTTGACAATCCCTGTCCTTTCCTGTAGCCTGCCGAGTGCTGCAGTCGACAGGGCTGAGTCAAAACAGGTCCTGGAGCACAGGTCATGCCTGCCTGGTGGCCAGGAGGGCAGCTCAGAGTCCAGCCTAAGTGCCCAAGCCCCTCCACTGCAGAAGGCTCAGGCCAGCTGGCCACGTGCTCCTGCCCACGAGGTCCCTGGCATGTGGAGTAGGGAGGATGGGACAGGGAGCCCTGGCCAGTGTGGCCAGGTCAGCTGGGAGGCTGCCTTGCCATCTTGGGGCTCTGCCTGTTGCAGAGAACTGGGCCCCAACTGGGTGTTGTGCTCTTGTTTTGGAGGCGGTTGGAGGTACTGGGCAGAGACCCTTCTGATGTGAGCTCTTTGACAAGGAAAGACTTTACTGTCCGGAGACCTTTTCCAGTAGCTGCTGTAAGAGAGCCCCATGGTTGGTAACTTTGATAGATTAACACATATTGTTCCACATACCTGAGACTGGAGGCTCAAGACAGAAGTCACAGGCCCAGCTCCTCCTGAATCCTCTCCTTGGCTCACAGACGGCAACTCCTTTCCTGTCTCCTCCTCACGTGCACTTGCATTTTTATGAAGGACCCATCCGATCAAATTAAGGATCTACTCTAATCTTTATCTCTGAGGCAGGGTCTCACTATGTAGTCCAGGCTGGCCTCAAACTCATGACTACCCCCCCCCCACCTCTGCCTCCTAAGCACTGGGATGACATAATCAAAAATTAAACTTAATTCTCGCCACATGCCATCATTTTTGGAGGCACTGGGGGCTCAGGGCTTAAGTGTAAGCATTTTGAAGGGTACCACTGGCTGAGGACATGTCCCTTGTAAGAAGGTAGGTAAGGCAGAAAGGGAGATGCGGGGTGTTAAATACTGTGGAGGTCTTCTGGGTCATGGCCCTGGCTAGCTGAGCTAAGCTGCTGAGACCTCCTGGGGAGTGGGTCCCACTGTGGGAACTTGGCAGACTGAAGTGAACAGCAGGGGGTGTCTCAGATTTTTCATCCCTTTTATTCTTCCCTGACTCACTGGTCACTTCAGTTCCTGGCCACTGACACCCTTGGAACACTCCCTCCATGTCTGCCTCCAACACAAGAGCCCACTCACAGGCCAGTTGTGCACGGCGGCCTGGCTGGGCCCAGAGCAGTGAGGATTCATCTTGCCCTTCGAGAACGTGTGCACTCTGGGTGATGGACAGATAGATGGCTTGCTCTCCTTTGCCTCAGCAGCCACATCTGTGAAATGATGGAGCTCTTAGGGCTGTGACTGAGGCCCTGAAGGAGCTGACCCTGTGTGACTACGTGTGGGCATCTCTGTCTCCATTACTTACACTCATCTCTGGATCCTTGGGATACTCTGGGCAGGCAGAAAGTCCTGTTATTTCTGTTACTGAGCTGGTGGGTAAACTGTTCCTGCGATGGAGCTGATGGGCACCACTCATGTGTCCTTTTCTGTCCTCTGCCCATCTTGGGTCCAGTTGGCTTCCCAAGGGGTGGCCAACCCAGTCATGGAGCAGCAACCCCCACAGTGAGAGATCCATCCTTCCTCCTCATGCAGCCGTTGGAGGGGACCAAGATGCACAGGGCACTTGGTGGCATCCTCAGAGTGAAACACAATGTGGACAGGAGGCTGCAGGGTTAAAGGCAGATGAGGCAGAAGGCTTCTTAGAGGAAGCACTTTGAGAGACCAGAGGTACAGTGTCTTGATGAGGGAACAGCTGAAGGGGTGACCCTGAGGAGGGCAAGACCACCTGTGTGCTCTCTCAGAGTCCCACAGAGGCCAAGGTCCCCTCTGCACACCCACCCCTGAGTGGCACTCCTGGCGGGTGGAAGTGTCTGTGTGGTCCAGTCTCTGGATGCCCAAGCTCTTCACTGAAGTTTGTGCCATGATTGTCCTCAATCATGGGTCCATCTTCAGAGAGGTGCTACAAGGATGGGCAGAGCCTCTGAGAGGCAGAGCCTAGTGTAGGCTTCAAGATGTGTCCTTGAAGGATATTGTGCAGGCTCCCTGTTTTTTTCTTTAGGTGGATAAGGTGCTCTCTCCTCCCTCCCTCCCTCCCTCCCTCCCTCCCTCCCTCCCTCCCTCCCTTCCTTCCTTCCTTCCTTCCTTCCTTCCTTCCCTCCCCCCCTCCCCTTTCTTTCTGGAACTCAGGCTGGCCTGGAATTTGCTTTGTAGACCAGGCTGGTCACAGTCTGATGCCAGTCTTCCTTTCTCTGCTCTCTAAGCTCTAATATGGTAGCCTGCACACCATGCCTGGCCTATTTAATTTAATTTAGGTTGTGGGGCTAGAGCCTTACTATGCAAACCAAGCTGGTTTAGAATTCATGATGATCCTCCTGCCTCTGCTTTCCCAGTGCTTGGAACAGATGTGTGGTGCTGGGGATGGAACTCAAGGCCTTGTGAATGCTGGGAAAATCCCTCTATCAACTGAGCCAGCTCTCACAGAGATCTTTAAATAATAACAGTCCTTGGTGCATGCCACTTACACATGAGGAGAGTGAGGCTTAGAGAGGCGAAGGGCTTACCCAGTGAGTCCTGCTGGAGCTCAAACCCCAGCTTTGTGGGTATAGAGTGGTAGCTATGTGTTCCCTGCCCAGCATCCCCCCCAGTAGAAGAGCATCTGTAGCCCTCTCCTCTCCACAGTTCAGTGGGTTAGGCCAAGACCCTACAACTAGATCCCCCAGTCATTCTGTGAGGCCTGAGGTGGAGGTTGCTGGCTATTTCAGCATGGGTGAAGGTTGGAGAATGAGCTCTCATGGCTAGCTGGCCTCTCCATGCTGCATACATGTCCACAGTGGAGCCTGGCTTCTGTCCCATGAATCAATGTATAGGAACTTCTGCCAGGGTCCAGCACACAGTAGGAGTTTCGGGTATCATTTCGCATACTGGAGACAGGAGGTGTCCTGAGAAATAGGACCCAGCACCCAGTCTTCCTGGGTTGCTGGAGCCCTATTTAAATCTGCAAATTTCAGTTTACTCAAGGAATAGCAGTGCCTGGATGGTGCTTGGCTCTGAGAGCACTGTGTGAGGAGTCCAGAGAGAGCACTGGGTAAGGAGTCAGGAGCCTCATCTGCAAGTTCCCAGCTAACCAAGGCCACACTGCCCTCTCCTGGACCATGTGCTCCTCACCCCTGATGTGGCCCAGGTAGGCAGTACAGGAGACTATTGACCATGGGACACGACCCAGGCACTGTGTGGTGTTTACCAGGGTTCTGCCTGGAGGGTTCCACCTCCTGCCTGCAGTCCTGCTGCAGGCCTCCTCCCCACTGTGTCTGACTCACGACTCTGCTATGTGTGCGGAGAACATTCCTGAGCCCCCGCCCTGCAGCAGGGCTCCCTGTGGGGGCAGACTGCAGGGCTGTTCACTGTCCCTGGAGAACGAATTCTGCTTCCCTAGAAAGTGTCCCTCACCCTGCCCTTGTGCCTCTTGGTAGCTACAGCCTGTTCCGCCTGGGACCTTAGCAAGTGTGTGTGTGTGTGTGTGTGTGTGTGTGTGTGTGTGTGTGTGTGTGTATCTGTCTGGGGATTTCCTAGGACTAATCACTAGTCATCTTACCACAGAGGGTAATGAGTCAGAGGGAGCCAGTACACCTGGGTCATCTCTGTTCATGGACCTTGGACAAGTGGGGTTGGCTTTGTGTGAGTGAAAGTGGACACTTGTGGTTGCAGAAGTAGCGGCTGCAGGACCCCATACACTAGTGACAGTCATCTACCCCATAATGCCCACACAGCCTGGCCTTCGTGGAAGCTCCTCTGGCTAGATGAAGTTCTGCCATGTGGCAGAGTCAAGTTCTGTACTACAGGGACCAGCAAGGAACCCCCAAGGCTCCCTGAAATCCTCAGGGCCACCCCAAATCAATCCTCTATACTCTACTTTAGCCCAGGTTCCTGTGTGTGACATTCTGCCGTCCTTCCTTCAGCTGTGAGAGTGTCTGGTACCCAGGCCCTCTGAGTGCACAGGGCTAAGTACTCACCCACTGTCGCTCCCTAATGACAAGACACTGCTTGATGCATGAAGATGCTTAAATCCTCTGCTGGGACCTTGAGCCTGCCCAGAGATACATAGAGATCCTGTCTCAAAACAAAACTTACTAACAACTAATTAAAAAGAAACCTCGAAGGCAAACTACTTAAGAGGATGCTGGTTTTGAGCTGGCACCTTAAAGAGGCCAGAGGCACAAGGCAAAGTGGGTATTAACCATGTCTGCATGTGACCAGTACTCAAACCCTGAATTGTGCATTCTAATCTGTCACCATCCGGTGGTGTGGTCACACCCAGAGACTCTGCCTGTTGAACGTCTGATCATGGTGGTAAAGCTGTGGTTAGCAGCTTCAGGACAGGCAGTTGTGGCACACACCTTTAATTCCAGCACTCAGGAGGAAGAGGCAGGAGGATCTCTGGGTTCAAGGCCAACCTGGTCTACAGAGGGAGTTCCAGGACCACCAGGGCTGCACAGAGAAACAGAACGTGGGTCCTCTAGAATTGCAATATGCACCCTTAACGAATGAATTCACTCTCTAGCCATCATCATCATCATCATCATCATCATCATCATCATCATCATCATCA